>MJUU01055549.1:163546-303795 GCA_002080025.1 Modiolus philippinarum | reverse complement strand
ATATATATATATATATATATATATATATATATAATAGGCATATAAGAAAAGGGGAAAAATTATGCGCATATGAAGAAAAAAAATCAAAATGAAAAAAGAAGACAATTTAAAAAAAACAATTTTAATGCCGAGCAATTGTGAAATATACACTGTGCATACAGGGAAGGTGCTTAGAATTTATCATGTCTAGGTTAGAGTGTAAAACCTAAACACCTGCTGGAGATGGGATGTTGTCTCCTTGAAATTTACCCCATTTCCTTTCTTTTTCATATTATTACAGAGTTTGTCTCAAGTGCTGTGTGGATTCAGTAAAATGTATCCCCGTGCTTTAGGTGTATGCTTTTCTTTATATTCACAGTTATGGAGTTTTTGTTTGGGATGACATTTCCCAATTTCCTTTCTTTTTCACATTTGAAATTGAACAAATTTCTTAAAAACGTCTTTGATAACAACAAAGAAACAAAGCACGAGATTAAATAGATCGAAGTCCAGAGACACGATAAAAACGAGAAAATCAGATTTGCGTATTGCTAGTAAGAGTAATAAATCATCAATTGTTTCCTACATGTATATTGTATTGATATTTTCATTACGTCTAACATAATCCCTTAACACAATACGTGTTTACATCGTAACATGATTTGGTTTTTACAAATATATAGCTGACCCATCTTTCTTTGATTTTGAAAACAGAAACTTTCCGATAAACAATGATTAATCATGTTCCTTTCATTGAGGAGATGTTGCTTTAAAAATTTGTTTTTTAAGGTCTGTGTTGGACATTTGTTTATATTTAGAGTGTTATTTACCGATTTTTTTTTTAATACACACGGTTTATTGTTCGAAGGGTTTGGATACAATATGAAGCATGTAGATATGCTACTTTCTACATATGTCATTTCAGGTGGAACTAAAAGCTTCACTTTTGGATCTGACTCCCAATACAAGCATGTACAAATTATCTCATTATTATTATACGAATTATCTTGAAATATCCTGAAATATCTTGACAACGCTATACAGTTATTGAATGGGTCCAAAAACAAAAGCTGTTCTGTTCCGCATGAGGACTCAACTTTTGCCCGAATTGGTCGAACAGGTGACCATGTGAAAATCACGAGAAATTATCAAAGCTATCAAAATAAGTCGTCAAGCGACTAACAAATCTGCTTCAACACAAAGAACAAACACTATTGGCGGTGAACAGATCGTTTCTCATTTGATAGATGTCATTTTTCATATTCTTACACATCCATTTAAAGAATACAATAAAATGAAAAAAAAACTATTGGTGATATTTGTTAATCTCTTTGTTTTTATTAATATTTATTCATATCAATTGTTCACAAAGTTACTTATGACCTTGAAAACATATAAACATATTTTAAAAATCGACTAGTTTCTGAAAATGTTATATCTATAATCAATAAACAATGACACGGTACGGAGTAAATGCAAATGAAGCAAAGTCTTTACAAATACCACACAAAACTTAGTAATAGAGCAACGCTTTTATTGTTGTCCTTCATGTTGACGTCAAATGAGACTTTCAACAATGAGCTTTACTCTTGCCTCATAATAAGTTTAAAGGTTTCATTAGAATTGATTTGAGCTATATATTCTTACCTCAAAATGAGTTAAAGACTTCCCTAGAACTTTATTTGATCAAAAATATTCGTAATGTATCGAATAACAAGACGCCGAAGTAACTCTGAGTTAACTAGAATACTGACAAAGTCAGAAAGGGCCCCGCCCCCTTGTGTGTCCCAAAAAACCTGACTGCGGAATTTCATGGAAATAAGATTTTCCTCAAAATCAAAAGGGAGCTTCCTTTGATCAGGACCAACCTTTTGTATATCATATAAATCCCTGATGGGAATTTTTATTTATTGTACGACATAGAGCTAATTCTCAAAATATGCACTTTTTCATATAAAAATGAAGTTTTTCCCCAAAAATCATTTTCAGATTTTTTACAAAAACGAAAGGTAGCTTCTTTTGGTAAAGTTCAACCTTGAGTATCAAAATCATTAAAATCCCTGAAGGTAATCTTGAGTTATCGTACGACATAGAGCTAATTCTCAAAATATGCACTTTTTCATATAAAAATGAAGTTTTTCCCAAAAATCATTTTCATATTTTCCACAAAAACGAAAGGGAGCTTCCT
Organism: Modiolus philippinarum; assembly: GCA_002080025.1. Taxonomy (NCBI): domain Eukaryota; kingdom Metazoa; phylum Mollusca; class Bivalvia; order Mytilida; family Modiolidae; genus Modiolus; species Modiolus philippinarum. The sequence goes on along the minus strand of MJUU01055549.1, from coordinate 301,628 downwards.
TTGGTAAAGTTCAATCTTGAGTATCAAAATCATTAAAATTCCTGAAGGCAATCTTGAGTTATCGTACGACATAGAGCTAATATTCAAAATATGCACTTTTTCATATAAAAATGAAGTTTTTCCCCAAAAATCATTTTCAGATTTTTAACAAAAACGAAAGGTAGCTTCCTTTGGTAAAGTTCAACCTTGAGTATCAAAATCATTAAAATCCCTGAAGGTAATCTTGAGTTATCGTACGACATAGAGCTAATTCTCAAAATATGCACTTTTTCATATAAAAATGAAGTTTTTTCCCAAAAATCATTTTCATATTTTCCACAAAAACGAAAGGGAGCTTCCTTTGGTAAAGTTCAATCTTGAGTATCAAAATCATTAAAATCCCTGAAGGCAATCTTGAGTTATCATACGACATACAGCTAATTCTCTAAATATGCACTTTTTCATATAAAAATGAAGTTTTTTCCCAAAAATCATTTTCAGATTTTTCACAAAAACGAAAGGTAGCTTCCTTTGGTAAAGTTCAACCTTGAGTATCAAAATCATTAAAATCCCTGAGGGCAATCTTGATTTATTGTACGACATAGGGCTAATTCTCAAAATATGCACTTTTTCATATAGAAATGAAGTTTTTTCCCAAAAATCATTTTCCGATTTTCTTCAAAAACGAAAGGGAGCTTCCTTCATTCAAGTGAAACTTTGAGTGGAAAAATCATAAAAATCCGTAAAGGCATTCTTGAGTTATCGTAAGACATAGAAAACGCTGACGGACGGACAGACGGACAGACGGACGGACGGACAGACGGACGGACAGGCTGATTACTATAGGACGCCGCCATTTCATGGCGGGGCCCTAACTAACTTCATATGGGCATGTAACGCTATATTCACGCTACTTTACTCATGCATGGACGCAGAATCGCCAACAAACATAAAATTAATTCTCATCATGTTGTTACAAAAAAAAACAACGGCAGTAGAACACCGAAGGAACAAAGGGTTGAAATTCACAAAAATCGAAGTCCAAAGACAAGGCAAAAACGAGAACACAGAAAACAATGACGTTAGACACAAAAACAATGACGCCAGACAGACACAAAGCACAGAACCAGAAACCACAACATTCAGAACAAAGGCACTCACAGTGTGAACTCCAGTGAAACTGAGAGTGACATCAGGTGCTCCGGAAGGGTAAGCATGTCCTGCTCTGTTAACAGCACCCGTCACACTGTGGGTGATTCAATCCGGGAAAATGTCAAAGTCGGTAGTCAAATCCGGGAAGACGTGAATCTAGCTGAAAATGTCCACTTTCATTTGGGATACTGACACGTCATATCTTTCAATGATGCTATGGTGACGGCCATAGAATTTCTTAAGGGATGAAATTAACAAAGGTTGAACAAATCCCTGACTAAGCAGCTTTTGGGACAGTGTTTTTGCTCTGTTCAAAAAATCACTGTACAAACTACAAGCTCGACAGTAACGAATCAACTGTGAAATGTACACTCCATAGGCTGGAGAGGTAGGTATATTGCTGCTAAGAAAGGGAAAGTTCACAATGGGGAAATTAAAATCATCACGCTTGTCTTATAGCTTAGATTTCAAACGTCCATCTTCGTCAATATACAATAAAAGATCTAGGTACGAAGCTGAAGTAGGTGTTTCAGTTGTTTCTTTAATTTCAAGCTCATTTGGATAGATCTGATGTAAATAATCCTTAAATTTAGGATTATTAAGAGAAAGCACATCGTCTATGTAGCGGAAGCTGAAATCAAAGGACTGGGCTAAATGTTTTTGTCGCTGTTGTCCAACAATACAACTTATAAAAGACAACCACAACACATAAAACTCACAGAACACTCACCTATTCAATTGCAAATTAAAACGAATCTTGAAGTTTTCAATAATTATCAAAGGCATGAAATTAGTTTGTATTTTTACAGTTAACAAATGTGGTATTTTGGAATTTGACATTTTTTTTTTCAAACCACAAATTCTGTTTACAGTCGAGAGTTTTCAGTCTGTTGACCACTTCCCTTATTTTTTGTTTGGTTACATTATTTCATTGACGTATCACATGATTTCCTGTTGTTTTTAACTTAAATGTGTGTATTGTCTGAGCATAAAAACATGCACTGCTATATATGTCATTAAAAAGATTTTAAAGTCAAGAGCGCTTTTAAATATATGAAGGGTAACAAAACAGTTATGAACTGTATCCTCAAACAAAAGCTTTTTTTCTTTTGCCAACACTGTTTAACACAGCCTACGACTTGGTGCAACAGTTCAGTCGTCGGTTCAAACAAAACAGTTATGAACTGTATCCTCAAACAAAAGCTTTTTTTTTCTTGCCAGCACTGTTGAACAAAGCCTACGACTTGGTGCAACAGTTCAGTCCTCGGTTCAAACAACACAGTTGTTGTTTTCAGACTTAGTCAACGGCTGAATAGTTAAAGTTAGGCTATTGATTTTTTAGTAGGGCTATTCATTTAAAATAATATAAGACAAATAACCAAGTCTTGTCATTTAAGACGAACGACTGAAGTTAAAGTTAGGCTATTGATTTTTTAGTAAGGCTATTCATTTAAAATAATATAAGACAAATAACCAAGTCATGTCATTTAAGACAAACGACTGAAGTTAGGTAAGCTCTTCATATTGGTATAGCACAAGTGACTTATTGAGACTAGTCATTAATAACAAAGATGACCTGAGTAAGATTGGTCATGTATAGCAGTTTACCAAATAGAATAAAAAGGATAACAGGAAACACCTACTATGGCCAAAATACATAGTCCCCAGTCATATGACACAATATACCAAGGAACCACAGAAGAAAAAAAAGCAGACACCTTTCATCAAATTATAAGCCGAATTCTACTCGCAACTCGGCTAAAAACAACAAAACAGACACAATATAAACGTAATCAACGATGAGAATTCTTGACATCCGGACTTGACTTATGGTACCTAAATTTCCCCTTTCTCCGTTTCCCTATAGTATAACAACATACAAATAAACCCACAACAGGTAGACTACTTTCTCCATGACCACAAATTTGCAAAGGGAAAGGGACAAAACGTAATTTGGAAAAATAGATCGAAGAGTGCTCGCCACAAAACTGCCGGCTAGCTCAAGATGCCTAGTCTGCTGGTAAAACATTGTTACTCTACGGAAGAAAAATCATGCTCAAAACTTCCAGAAGAGTTTGGTGAGCAATCACCATGTACTACAGTAAACATCGGCAGTATCAGTTAGAGGTCAGTATGCGTGTAAAACTCTTATGCCATTAGATTACAAAGCCAAATAAACGGATACATGCGAAATATCCTATCGATATATCGCATTATGTAAGAATGTAAATGACGTCCAAGGTTTTATGGATTTTAAACAGTTTTTGGCATTTTTTTCATAGCATTTCCGTAAATCGAGGATGAGATAAGTTGTCTGCGCGGCACACCATACTAGTATTTTGATATCAAAAGTTCATATCCTCTATGAACCTTTTTTTATGCATTTAACAAGTTGTGACAATTTTTTTTAAAGTTTGAATATGAAAGTAAGGTACGTTCATTTAAGTCGTCAATGTGCGCGGATTGTACCTGTTGAGAAATATAAAAAAAACATATCGAATGGAGCTAAAGAAACGTCAAGAGAATGGAAAATAGTAATACTGTAATCAAAACCATTCCTTTTATCGTAAAACTGAGTTTTTATTTTAGAAATAGAAATAAGTTGATCACAGTTTTGTATACGGTTCCATTTTGTAGTTTCTTCGTGAAGTCAGGTTCGTAATTGAACAGAAAAAAGATCTGCATCGAGAGGTGAACAATTTGAAACCATGGGAATTGCAACCACTTGTTGATGAACGATGTTGCCAAAAAGAAAAAAAATGTTGTCAAGCAAAAGATTAAGTGCCTTAATCGTATGATCATATGTCCAGGAACAATTATTGTTGTAAATAATATTGGAAAAAAATCCTTGCTTTTTTGTTTAAACAAATGAACACATAAAACTTTAGTAAGACTATTTATTCATACCAGTATACCACACTTGTCTCAAATAAGGACTATATTCACATATGTGCCTAACTGGGTTCCGAATTAGTTGTGTTACACCTATAAGAGCATTCGGTCAGCTTACTTATGTTTGTTGACGATCCGGCATCCATGACCAGAGAAAATACATGAATTTAGCCTTGTTTGATATTACCAAAGAATTCCCCTTAGTTCGGTGCTAGGGACCGTCTTAAACTTACTGTGAGGTATAAGCAAAGCTCATTGTTGAATGCCGCATGGTGACTTCACGATGAAGGACAACAATAAAAGCTTTGTTCCTATGCTAAGATATACAATGTTTTTGTAGAGACTTTGCCGCATGTACATTTATTCTATATCCTTTCATTATTTATTGAAACATGGAAAAAACATAAAAAATCGAAAACAAAGGGTATGTCAAATTTGTGCTTGGGGCCATTATGAACTAACTGTGAGAGAGAAGTACTACTCGTTACGAAAAATTTCAAAGAAGGTTTCAAAACCAGTTCAGAGACACCCATTGAGTGCAATACGAAGGAAAAATGCCCCAGTGCTTTTATGGGTTTAGAGAATTGATAAAAACGGGACATTTCTATCAAACGCAAGGTACATATTTCCTGTCAGATAAGACAATTCTTCTGGTGAATACTGGTCTACAGACATTGGCATCAACAAAGTGGTTTCAATACACCGAAAACAAGATTGCACACACATGTTTATATTACAGTTAACGCAAATAAGACTATAAGACAACGGTTATAGACTTTCTGTCGTTCAAAAGAATACAGGCCTTCAGTTAATACTCAAGAATGCTTATGGATGAAATACAATGTAGTAAAATGACATCTCTACAAATCGCTTTATAGCGTGCTTTCTTCTTATTATTTTTCATGTAATTATCAAATAAATCTGAATTAAATGTATTTCCGGACAATGCCTCATATCTTTAACTAAATGTAATGGTTTAAGATAGCTGTAAGCGTTGTTGACAAATCATTGCATGATACCTTTCATTTTAAGAGTCCATGATAGAGATATAACGTTAACAATGTGATTATCATCTTTGTCTTCTTTCTTCTTCATTTTGTTTTGTCACTTCAATTTCTTATATTACGATTAGATCATTTCCAGATCAGTACAATTCGCTGCTTCTAGTTGCTTTTCAGATGTGGTTAAAGTACACTTAACACAATGATTACATTATACAAAGTTCCCACATTTTGTTTATTTAATTTCAACAAAGTGCCGATATTGGTATATTAAAGTTAGTTGGTATGTACATGAATACATTACATGTACTATCATTTTGCCCGTGTAAAAAATCAATATAACGACATGTAGTTATGTACAGTGTACACAGTACCGTCATTTGGCATATATGCTAGTTATACTTAGCAGTACCTACAGTATAATTATTGCCGTTTACGAATCAGGACTTACCTACTTTCTGAGATGTCACTCTAGGCTTTTATTGGTGTAAGTTAAATCTGCTGCGTACACAAAAATATCACAATTAAACTTTGGAAAATGGAAAGAATTAAGACATGTAGTCCTTTCGCTCTTCACCGAACCGAAAGTCATGATTTTATTTTACGTTAACTGGTGTTTATGATTGCTGAATTTGGAAACTTGCTTTCAACGTATTACCTGGTTTTACTCATGTTCGACTTCATTGTTCTCGGTTAAGATGCTTTTGGACTCGTTAATGTAAACCGCCTTGCGTAAGTAATTTATTGGTAATTTTTCTCTCGATTTTTTAGGGGGAAATAACAAAATACCGAAGTGACTGTTAACTATTTCTGCAGCTGCACATTTCGACGAAATATGTCTCTACAGGGCAGCACAAATAAAAAAATGGAAGTCCAAAATACGTAAAAAAAGCTAATAGAAAACAATTTACCATTATGATTTAAAGAGAAAAGCCAAAACTAGCCAAGGACAGAGTTATGCGATTTGGAGATACTCCTTAGTTTTGAACAAAATTTTGATAAATTTATATTGCAAGTTTCCATAGAAATTCGAACTGCGGGCAAGCACCGAGGTACTGTATACTAAAGAACTTAAAAGACTGTGAACTGATCATCATTAATTTCTTTATTCACGACTACATGAAATGCACAAGTGACATGTTAAAATAGGATATAGAGTATACAAGTAAGTAATTTGTCTGAAAGACTTTGTATATGTTCTTCCCTTGTAGTTTATTATGATAGTGTAGGTAAGCACACAATTGACACAGATCGTCATGAATTTCAACGTTCTACTTTAAAATGGTCTGTAAGAAAAATTCTGATATATTTCCTGTACTAAACAACCTGAAGGATTAATTATTTGTCGTCAATAATGCATTAACTTTTAATACTGAAAAGTAAATGTCAATTACCTATTTACAAAACCTTTCCATATCCATTATATTTAAGAGGTATAACTTGTAATTATCATTAAGTATTCATGCTAAAAATACAAGACATAGTACCCGGATGTCTATTAATCAACATATTCATGTTTTATGTCCTCTGTTTAATAAAGTATGTTTATTATACACTTAATGATACCTTTAAACAAAATAAAAAGGGTGCATAAAGTAAAATTGTTTTTTTTTTATAATTATTGTAACTTGTGTTATAAATAATGGCAATTACTTCGTAATAGTACAATTACAAATATGATTAATATGAATAACAATAAACATTTGCAGATTTCCACACCCGACTGTTAGATGTAATCGATGGTTTTTCGTGTTTTCACAGATTGTTGAAAACTAAATTTAGGGACCAACTAGTTTCCTCATCTTTCAAAATACACAAGATGATTGCAGATTGTGATCTGTAATTCTTTGGTTGCCTTTACAATATACAGGAAATGTCCAGATAAAGAGAAAAAGTTCAAAGATAAAATGATAAAGCCAGAAGTCCCATAAAAACAATAAACCAAGGCATTAACGAAATGAAGTCATATACTAACCAAATTAGTGGCAATATAAACTTCAATAAACCCAAATCACAAACATTTACTAACGGGGAGAAAACTATAACTAATTAGTTAGGTTATCAAACTGACAAAATTGAAATGGAAAGAAAGCTGTCCACAAACTTATATTGAAGTTATTCCAAATGTAATCATGGAAACAGCATTAACATTCTGAATTTTTCGTAAAGAAAAGGCCACCCAATCGATTGAATGATCAACCAGAATCTTAAATAATCGATATGCTTTAACTGAAACAACGGCAGTAGAATACTGAAGGATTAAGGGAAGCAAAGACTACAAAAATCGAAATTCAAAGACATGGCAAAAACGGCATCAGAGAAAAACAAAGACAAAACAAGGACGTGAGACAGCTACAATGCACGGAAATAAAAAGACGACATTAAAAACTAAGGCACTCATAGTGTGAACTCCGATGAAAACCGGGAGTGACATCAGGTGCTCCGGCACCCGTCACACTATCAGTGAGTCAATCCAGGGTTGAGTCAAAACCGGTTATGTCAAATCCGTGAAGACGTGAAATCTAGCTGAAAATGTCCGTTTTCATTTGGGACACAGACACGTCATATCTGTCAATGATATCATGGTGACGGCCATAAAATTTCTGAAGGGATGAAAGCAACAAAGGCTGAACAAATCTCTGACTAAATTTTTGGGACAGTGCTTTTGCTCTATTCAAAAAATCGCTGTTTAAACTACATGCGCGACAGTTACGAATCAACTGTGAAATGTACACTCCATAGGATGGAGAGGTAGGTATATTGCTGCTCAGAAAGGGAAAATTTACAATTGGTAAGTTAAAATCATCACGTTGTCATATAGCTTAGATTTTAAACGCCCATCTTCATCAATGTATATAAACAGATCCAAGTACGAAGCTGAAGTAGAAGGGTCTTCTAACAGAAATACTAATTACCAATCATATAGAAAGTATGAAATCATGTTGGTTACAGGCCTACATTTGACATTGAAATATGACATAAAAAAATAAAAAGATTCCATTCAGAACATCACATTCTTCATTGTCCAAAAAGGAACGTATTGGATGACTTCTTCCTTTTACTCAAGTGCAAAAAGACAAGACAAGTACTGTCTTTAAGTTTATCTTGTTCCATTTAAACATAAACAGGAAGCTATAAAGTCCACCTAATTACCCAAAATGCACTGTCGATTGATTGTGCTGGTTTTGAAAGAATAAAATCTAACAGCCTAATTTTATCGACATAAAAACGACAATTTGGCTTGTAACATCAGATGTTTACTGTGGTATCTTGAAAAAGGAATTACAATCAAATGAGGCATTTATTTCAATTTTAAACCATATGAACGCGATTCGCTTTTCAATCACTTTCTGAAAATAAACAAAATAACCGTTTTATTTCTCGTATTTATCACAAAATAGCCATTGATTAGTCGTAAAATGTCAATACATTCAGCATTGCTTTTCCAAGTAAAATAACTGTATTTGATTTGTATATAATGGTATATTGCTGTTAATAAATAAGCATGAAGGATAATTTGAGAGGATAAAAATTTAGCAAAAAATAAGACTCTGTCAATCTGACAAAACATGTATTTTAAGAGAAACAAATGAATTTACTAACACAAAATTGAGAAAACTTCTCATCTGAGGACACAAAATAGAACTAAAGCTTGAATAAACATGACATGCCAAGAAACAAAGTAGTTCTACAGCTCGAATGAATTTTACATTCCAAGAAGAAAACGATCTACAGCTAAAATTAACATGCCAGGAAACAAAAAGAAAATATTCAGCTAGAATGATTAACATGCAAGGAAACAAAAAACGAACTAATGTTCCAATGACCTGCATATGCCAAGAAACTTAAAAGAACTAAAGCTCGAATAAGATGTTCATGCTAAAACAAATCAGATGAATTTCTCTGGCCGGGAGACAAAACGGAACTAACGCTCTACGAATAAAATGAACAACATAAAAATTCGACATAGGATACACCCTAACACACAAAATAGAACCTAATGAGTATCATCAAAGGTACATAAGCGTTGTCATATTTAATAGCACATTTACTCCTAGCTGTAGCGTCTAAATTCTCCTCATGAATTCAGGTAGAATGGTACTCATCATTTTACAAAGTTTCTGCGTATGCATTGTAGAAACAAGCAAGGAAACAACATTTTATCATTGTTCTACATCTTGAAGTCACCATGAGTTTTGCTAATACCCATAGTAAATTCAAGACGGTCCCTAGAACCGGTTTGGACGTACTCATTGCCAGATGTAAAAACATACTACGATGTCTTTACAGGTCATGGGTGTGGGATTAGACGGACAATGTGCTGTTACAAACAGTGTCAATCCGGTTGACGGACAAAAGCCCTAGTGTCTTAAGCTAATGGACAATTACAACATACAGATCATCAAGTTGATTGTAAGAAAAAATAGCGCAATAAAATAGTACGATGTGACATTTCAAACAGATGGTCAGAAATAAAACACACATTTGGAATCACAAAAAAAACTGGAATGCCAAGAATTTTGTTTTAATATGCAAATATTTTAGTCAAGGTGATACATTGAATTTAATTTCAGCGGCAATAGAAGGTCAGTAAACAAATCAATTGTTACATGTATTCTTTCAATTAAATGTGGCATGATCATTTAAAAGTAAACTTGTTTGGAAAAGGATATTTCAAAAGGAAAAGAATTAAATCTCTTGTTTCTGTCTTTGGCTGTGGTTTGTTAACTAATCTATGTAGTAAAATGAACCAATGTTTTATGGTTGTACTTTTTTTAAACTACATGAACAATACATATGTAAGGTTGTTACGGAAAATTTGTGGGAGTGTTCATTTGAAGAAAGGAATTGGCATAGAAAGTTACGTAGATTGTTTTTTGTATTCCCACCTATCATAAATACAATACATAGATATTATATACATAGTGTGATGGTACAACTACTTGTATCAGGAAGAGTCGGTGGAATGGGCCGTATCACTACGAGTCGCGCTTGCGCGACGAGTAGTGATGCAAATCATTCCACCGACGAGTCCTGATACAAGAAGTTGTACCACCACATCTTTGGTTATGATATGTTTATCTAACATTTTGAAAATAATGTTGCCAAAAAATGGTTTTATTCATCTGACGTTACATTATTTATAATTTTTGTTGAGGAACTATATGATGTTGACGCCACGACGTCATGGATACACGTGCGACATCGCGTCATACTTTTATCACCACAGTGTGGTGATACAACATTCTGTATCGTACAAGTTGCTTTCTGTAGTATTTCTACCGTATTTTAAAGAAAGACACTACTAATGTTAGATAAAAAAAATTACCAAATTGCATAAAAAACGGTTGATTTCGCTATGCTGTACAAGTGTTTCAAGGAGAAACCTAATTCCGGTGGACCAGAGGTCCCTGAGGGTATTCAGCAGACCAATAGTCAGACTTGTCTGACATGAAAATTTTACCTTGCGTTTTGTAGAAATTAATGGTTTTTATTAAAATTCTAACCACTTAAAAATACTTAGGCTTCATTTCATATATGGCACTCGGTGGGGATGTCCTTGCGGGTGATGCATCATTAAACCTGGTTTAACCCACCATTTTATTTATAAAATGCCCGTCCCAAGTCGGGAATATGACGGCTTGCTAAAAATGTTGTGTGTTGGATTGTGTTTCCCTGATTCAGTCGAATGTTATACGGATTTTCCTTACTGGTCTCTTCTTTTGATCGATTCGGACTTTTGTTGTCACTTTTATTTGGTACTGGATTTGGCCTCCTATTTTGCTATTTTTGGACTACTTTTGGATTATGGTTATCCATACTATTTGATTCTAATGCTGCTGAAGAGAGGTTACTCCTTGAAAAACGTTAACAGCATAACGAAATTTATTGGGTTTTTTTTTGGTTTTTTATGAAATTGGGTATTTTTTGTACTCTCATCAGCAGTAATTGAATCAAATAGTATGCTAAATTTAATAATATAAAAATTGATTTTAGAATCAAATGATATATACATTTGAATGTATGGATATAAAGAAAGACTAGAATGCTTTGACAGGAAAGTTTAATTCAAAATGTTAACATCACCTTATTCGTCATATTTTTTGCTAAACGATTTCTTTTGTTAAAATGACAAATTTTCAAATCTTAACATAATGTTGTTTCCTAAGTATCCTTGGTTTATGTAATCTGTAATGTTTCTTTATTTTTCTATGTATCCTTGGTTTATGCAATCTGTAATGTTTCTTTATTTTTCTATGTATCCTTGGTTTATGTAATCTGTAATGTTTCTTTATTTTTCTAAGTATCCTTGGTTTATGTAATCTGTAATGTTTCTTTATTTTTCTAAGTATCCTTGGTTTATGTAATCTGTAATGTTTCTTAATTTTTCAGATGAATATTATCATTAAAAGCATGATCGTTCAAAGATAATGCACTGTTGAAAATTTGAAAATTAACAACTAAAAATCAACGTCTTAAAAACGTAATTATACATCGGAAAACGAATACCGCAGCAAAAAGAAGAAAAGGAGAAATTCCAAAATCAGAAACCAAAACTGCACGGCAATTCATTTTCAACATCAATTTGGATAGCATGGCAAAGACAAAACAAATAAACCGAACAAGAATGCTACTGAATTAAAGCACTAGCAGTTTGAACACATATAAAAATGAGGTATTATCAGGTGCTCAAGGGTAAGCATGATCTGCTCGACGCACCAAAGGAAGAACTACATCGGCAAAAGAATACAGAAGCAAAATTAGAAAAGGGGGATTCAAAAATCTAAAATAAAAAAATCACGGCATTTTATAATTTATATCCAACACGAATTGAGACAGAGCAACTGTGTACTTTTGTTGGCTTTCATATTTATACCGGCGGAAATTTGAATATTACAAAGATATAAGATCATTAATATTGAGATTTCCTTTGATTCTAATAACTAAATACCGAAGTCACTGTGAATTTACTTTCTGCATATGCGCATTTCGACAACTTATGTCTCATCAGTGCAGATAAAATCTAAATGTTTGGAAGACCCCAAACTCAAAGATGTTTGAAAACTGATAGAGAACAAATAACCAAAGTGATCTAAATTTAAAGCCAAAATCAGCAAAGGACAGCGCTTTGCATGAGGGAGATACTCCTTAGTTTTCAATAAAATTTACAAAATTTAAGATATTGGAAGGTTTCAAAAATAATCGGCTTTCGGGTCAGCACAGAAGTACTGACTACTGGGCTGGTGAATACCCTCGGGGACTAACAGTCCACCAGCAGTGGCATCGACCCAGTGATAACAAATAACTAAATACCGAAATGTGTGCATGGTGCATCGTTGGATACTTGTTAATTGCATTAACTATTCCCAGATGTTTACAAATTACCGTTAATTCAAGTTTCAACAAAATCTCAACAATGAATACAGCGTTATTTAAACATTGTTCCTCTCTATTGATTTACATCTGCTGTATATAATTTGATGAAATTCTCGATAACGTCGTCAAAAATATATGACGTAACATCTATTATTACGTTTTCTAACGTAATTGGTGCTTTGAAAGGTGCTATTTGCTTATCAAACATATTTATTTTGAACATTTTCTTCTGAAAACAGAATTTAGTTTGTGATGTTGAGTCTGGTCAAGTTGAAACTTAGGGGGGCAACAATCAACAACTTCAATATGAACCCTCCATTCTTACAATGTCATATAGGCCTATAAATATGTTTAGCATCTACCTGCAATTATTGAACCAAAAAGAATACTAATGATGTTTTTGAGTATAAATAAAAAATGTAAATCAATATTGTTAAATATTTCATAATTGAAAAGCCTCACTTTGTATTACCCATCATTTGAACGTTGAAACTCAAGTACACTAAGGTAATACCCCAAGAGATTCTTGAAATTACTAAGAAGTCTGAGCGCAGCTCAGTGTGAAATGCCTCATAGTGACTTCAAGATGAAGAACAACTAAAATGTATTTCCATTGCTTGGTATTATCATGTATTTGTAGAGCCCTTGTTTGATGTTCCTTTACTTCACATCCTTACTAAGGGTAAATAACCATTTTTGACATTCTCTTTACCGATATTTTCAAACATCTGGCGTAACTGCAAGATATTCATTTATTTTTGTTCTAAAAATATCATTAAACTTTTAAAATATAAGTTTCAGGATTTTTTGTGGAAATCAATTAAGGAATACATCATTGATTTTGTTTGTTTCAAAATTTTACATACAATTTGATACAAACACTTACCTAAACTTAATTATATTTACATTTTTGATACTTTCAGTATGTAAATTAATAATTTAAAATGTTTGTTAATTATCTAATGACCCGTGCCACTGCATTTATCATTTTACTGATAAATAGTTCTGAACATTGATAAGTACTGTCAACAACAAAGGTGAAATCCTCATTTACTTATAATTCATATCAATAAATCGTCATTGTAGCAAAAGGACCTGTGTCCTTTTATAGGTATACTGCACTAACAATGTACGATTAGTGGGGGGTTAAACATTTCCCTATACTACAACTGAAATTAGAATGACCAAATTAAATACCTTATCAGGAAAACAATTACATAGAAAATTGATTTTATCAATTTGATTTTTATTACGAAACTGAAGACTTATTTCATGATTAGGCAAGGTTATTTGTCAGGATAAAACCTAAAAAACGATGGGTAATTAGCCGAGGTCCGGTTTCCATCGGAAGATACAAGATAACCGTAAAGTATCAGATATCTCCAATCAACAAACTTTAATCAATTTGTTCTGCCAGCTTATTGTAGTAATGAGTTTTATAATACTGGTATCTATATAGGTTAATCTGTCGTCTCCATTGTCATCTCCAAGTACTCGTCTTATTTCTCAACTACTACTTTATAGTTTCTGTAAATGGCTATACTGGTAACATTTTACGCTTCAGTTCAAATGACATTAAAACATTTGGGGGATATAAAATTGAAACATCGGCAATAGAATACCGCCGTAACAAATGATCGAAGTCCAAAGACATGGCAAAAATAAGAACACAGAAGACAACGACATTAGACAAATACAAAGCAAAGAAATCAAAAACACTACATTCCAAACCAAGGCACTCACAGTGTGAAGTCCAACCAAACTGAAAGATTGTGAAATCAACAATGAATTGATACGGAGTAAATCTACTTGAAGTCACCATATTTAAAGACGATGAGAGCTTAGCTCATTCCTCATAGTAAATTCGAGAAGGCCCCTAGATTCATTGCTAAATTGCAAAATGTTATATCCAAGTGTTATATCCTTTTTCATGGATGTGCAATATGTCATTACAAATAAAAAAACTGGCAAAGTGTTTTTGCAATAGCTGTTATCCGCTGCCCGATAAAAAAGACCATTATGTAGAAACAACTACAGAGCACTCATGAATGAAACTTGACTTAATAAAATCGGAAATTCCAAAATGGAAACATTCAATATCTAAATATTATAAAATTTTCATGAAAAATAAGCAATATCTCAGTCTATATTTGTAAAGAGGGAAAGAGTATTGCTCTACTTTTGTTTTGGCTTGCCATCTAGATCTTTTTGGGTACTTGTGTTCTATCAGATTATACATATATTTAAAAGAAGATTGAAATCTAATCGTGTCGAAATAATTCCAATGACAAGTAGTTTTACTGCTACTGTCCTTCATTTGATAATATTTATTTCCTTACTTAGGATTGACAGTCATATGTGGCCCTGATATTTACCATATATTAGATAACACTGCTTAATGTTGTCGTTTTTGTCATTCAGCATATGTTTTCATGCAAACTATTACTAATGATGCTCATAATCTGTGTTTTCCCAGTAACTATATAGACTTTGATTTCGTTCAAGGAGCTTTGAAGTACAACATTTAAAAATTGGTTTTGTAATTAGCAAGGGTAATTATCAACATAAAGTCACTGGTGTATCTCATTAAAACAATATAGGGAAAATATAAGAAGAAAAATCAATGTTTCTACGTAAAGAGATAAAACAAAATGAAGATAATTAAGGTATGATAGCAGTAATACATTCTATTTACGGTAATTATTGAGCATTTTATGAACTCTTCGGATAAATACACAGGTTATGACCTATATCTGTACACATCAACACATTACATAGTTATAACCTTATTGAATACAACATTTATTAGATTATTATAAATTTCATTGATTATTCTAAATTTGAGGCAAAAGAGTAGATTGTTAAGTATCTTCCCAAGTGGGGTGCAGATATAACATCTCAACCAAGTTAAATTGGAGAGCAGTCATGAAGTAAATTTCGAGCAACTTTAGAACAGTCCTTGAATCATGTCTGCTATGGTCCAAGAATCATGTCTGTTCTATCCATGAATGCTCTTCCTAAGTCTTCTCTGGCCAGAACTGTTCTACCCAAGTATACTCTGGTCGTGACAATTATGCCTAAGTAATTTCTAGCCACGACCGTTCTACCTAAGTCTACTCTGGTCAAGACCGTTCTACCTAAGTATGTTCTGGCCACGACCGATCTATCTAAGTCTAGCTAAGACCGTGAATGCCATGTTTGTTCTGGTAATGACCGTTCTTGTCAAGTCTGCTCTTACCACGTCCGTTCTGTTCCTAGAATTGTTAGACTGAATATTAAATGAGAGGTGTCGTTGTTTCCTGTTCCTCGAGCCCGAAACCGTTTATATAAAAAACATAAATAACTATCTTATTTCATTATGTCTTCAACAATTATTTGTTTTAATTATTCATTGATATCCATTGACATTTTCCTATAATTCAATTCCAGATTTTTTTCATTGTATGATAATAAATTTAAGGAAAACAAAAGCCAACACAGTTTTCGGATAAACCGTCTCAAGAAGAGAAATGATTCTTGCTTCCATAAAATTTACCTGGATAAATACAGGAAAATTATCCCGAAAAAAGACCACTTACCAAAATACAATATTTATTTTATTAATATGCTTTATTTATACTATACTTGAATACTTGAAATATATGAAATACCTGTACATGTTGGAATTTCCTTCGCTTTGTCAGAAGCGGGTATGAGGGCAGTCTTAGCTAGAACAGTTCAGCTGAGATGAGCCATTGCTTGAAAAAGTAAGCGCGGGCATTAGTACTACAGATCAGAACGGCTATGGCGCTGACAAGAACGGTCAGGGTTGTAGCTACGACAATGACTTGTCAAGAGCGGTCGGTATTCTAGGGCAGAGTTGGTACCTGTTCTAAGTTTACTTGGAGGAGGTTTCATGACATGCCCGCACTCCACTGTGATTGTTAAAAAAAATTCCATTGAATATTATCCTGCGAAATAGCAACGATTCCTCATAAGAAAGTGAAATGCTAATATTCCGTATAAACAGTATGCAAGAAACTCATTAGAATAACATTTTTACATAATTTTATATGAAATTATGGCGTCAAGGTGATATCCATCCGATTATAACACTTTAAAATGGCATATTAATCGTTAAATTTGCATTTGGGTGGTCCTAAGAAATCGCGTGATGATAAATAGGAGGAGTTTTCTTCTTGATTGACAATAACATGATTCTTGGACATCTGGGTGCTTTCCTTTGTGGTCTTCTGCAACACAGACTAATCAATAAATGGCCAGTGGTAGTTTATAGTGTGTTTTTTTCTGATTTAATGCGTTGAAAATACATGAGTATTTATTACCAGTTTCTTGCTTTTGAAATCAAATATGAAAAAGAAAGGAAATGGGGTAAATGTCAAGGAGACATCATCCCATATCCAGGTTAAAACGACCCAAAACAAAACATCTAGGGGTCACCATATGGTCTTCAACACAGTGAGGAACCTCACACCATATAGTAAGCCCTAAATGGCCCCTAAAAGGTAAAAAAGTGAATAAATCAATGGAAACAAACCACATCCAATAACCCAAATATCAAGAAACTAAAATGTTAAAGGAAGACAAGGACAAGCCAATGACCAACATATTACTGACTCAGGACAGGCGCAAAAATTGCGGTGGTGTTAAACTCGTTTTCTTTGGTCCAATGTTATATTAAAAAAACAAAACAAAAAACAAAAAAAAAAACATAGAGTAAAAAAATGGGTTTTCATGTCTAAATGTGTGTTATTTCTTATAACATATTTGCATTTTCAATATCTTTTTGTTTTGGTGTTACTTGAGAGTATTTCACACAATTACATGTATCTAACATTACATTTATATATTAAAATATATTTGGATGTGCCGCTATTATACACGAAATACACCCAAATACGTGTCATTCGAAAACTCCATATTAATATATATGTGATTGTGATGATATTGCTTTCTAATGATAAATACATATCCATATAGTTGCTTGTTTACTGCATTGGAATATTCCACACAATAAATGTGATTGTGTTCATTTTAGAGTACTCCACACAAATAAATGACGTGGTTTTGATTTTAAAGTATTCCACATGTGTTGATTTTAAGGTATTCCACATGGTTGGGTTGACTTTAAAGTATTGATCACAATTAAATGTGGTTGTGTTGTGGTTGTGTCGACTTTAGAGTCCAATATTACACACAAAAACATACGGTTTTGCTGATGCTGCATTCGTGCTGATTTTCCACACATTTATATTCATCATTATTATAGACAAGTAAATAAAGAAACATCAACATTTTTTGTATTGATGTTGAAATCGTTATCTTTTCATCTATATCTAACTAACTTAAGGTCTATATAGACATAGCAATATTTACTAATAAGTTATAAATTACATTAAATGATAACACTCGCACCTGTTAAATACATGTATTAATGGGAATTAATTAACTGGTAAATTATTTCATACTGCTTTTATTTCTGCTTAATTTGCCATTTAATCGTTTTAACAGATATTTTGTTCTTTTAAATAGTTCTTTAGTAAAAAAAAATGTAAAACTGAAGATAAACCTGTTTCAGGCACATGATAAAAATGTATTACATAAATTTTAAACCTTTGAGACGTAGAATTAGGCAGTGGGTCAAGATTGATCTAAATTTGCATTACTGCATATATCAATTTTGACAACGTATGTCTTAAGTGCAGGTAAGAATCATATATGAGAGATAGCAAATAACGGGTATCTCGCACAAAAACTGCAGTTTCTGGTCAGAATCGGAAATATTAGTTTAAACTGAAAATAAAATTGATTCCCAAACCCGCAATTATAGTTTTACACAGTAAGATACAGGGAACGGAAATCCTGATTAGTCATTAAAGAATCACACGGAAACGGAAATGTGAGATAAAACAATCATAAATGTTTCAAGTATAATTCTCATCATTTTCGTAAATGTAGTTTTATTATGTTTTTAATATTATATGTTAACTGTCCAACAGATGGTTGCTTTTGACCTTTTTGGATTGCAAACGAAGTAGAATTTAACGGCAGTAGAATGCCGAAGGAACAAAGCACAAAATTATACAAATCAAAGTCCAGAGACAAGGCAAAAGCAAGAACACCAAAAGACGGAAGACCAAAGACACCACATGACCACAAAACACACAAACATTACATATACAACACAAAAAACTAAAGCACTAACAGTGTGAACTCTCAAAAAACAAGAGTGACATCAGGTGCTCCGAATGGGTAAGCATGTCCTGCTCTGTATAATGTGTTTTACGAGGGTCCCGGCGGGCAAAGTCAATTTAAGCAGTTTCATATTTTTATTTATACAAATCGACATGAAAAAGACATATTTCAGACCAGACAAAAATTAGTTCGTATTAAGAAAATGATTAAAAAAACGAGGATTTTTCAAGCATGTACATTTGTTTCAATTAACATAACATGGATATAGAGATTCTTTTTATGCCTGACACATTTGAGTAGTTAATACTGCAAAAAATGAAAAGAAAAGTTTTGATATTTCATATCTGCCACACTTACTTGAGACAATATTGACAGATTGAACAGATTGCCATGAAAATTAATCGCACAATACACATTTCTTTTATTTATGTCACTTAAAACAGCATAAAAGAGGGATTTTTCATAAATGACATATTTGTTTTAGTCCTTATTCCTAAAATATATCATTAATATAGCTTTTTTTTCATATCAAGATCGTTAGTTTAAGAATAAAAAAGATAAGAAGAAACACCTATAATGGCAGAAAAAACACAGTCACGTGACACAATGTACCAAGGAACCATACGAGAGAAAACAACAAATAAAAACAAAAACAAAAAACAAACGTAAACTACGATAGGAACTCGGTAAAACACTGTCGCAATACGGACGAAAAATCAAACTAAAAACTTCCAGATGGGTTTGGTAACGAATCGTCATTTATTTCAGCAGATATCGGCAGTATCAGTGAGAGGCCAGTATGCGTGTAAAACCCTTATGTTTAGTCTATATAACCCAAAAAGAATATGAAATCAATATTTTACACACAATAGACATTTGTTTAAGTTAATAAAATCAAACTAGACCATGTAAATAGATTATTTTTTCAAACATTGCTCATTTTTATTAGTCTGTATTGTCCAAATAGAACTTAGAGATTTAGACATTTTATACTCGGTAAATATTACGTAAATAAAATATTGCAATGGAGATTGTTCATTCGAATCACTATTGCCCGAGTCAACATTTCACAAGTATTCATTTTACATTAGACACATTTGTTTTGATAAGAACATGGAAATTGAGCTAATTTTGTTGTAGTCCGCGTTCCCTAAAAATAAAATGAGAGAGATTTTCCATACTTGCCATATTTTTTTTCTCCATATTACCAATAAATAGGAAATGAAAATTGAGATTGTTCCAATGGGTTTAGTGTAGGAATACGAAATAAGTGGAACAGATTGATCTTTGAAGTAAGGTGGAATGTTTGATGTTACTGTTTTGCTATGTAGAATGTTAGCGAGATTTATGGCGTCCAAGCCTTTATTGGCGAATTGAATTTTGAGAAATGTCTGGTTATCAGGTTCGTTGGCTGATTCGCGGAAAGGTTTGAAAAGTCTATGGTTTGATATATCTAAAACGATTGCTGTTAATTTATATTCCAGGGAATGCCAATCGGTCACTGATGATGCTAAACATGTTCTGTAGAAAGAATGAAGCTTTGAAAGGGCAAAGAATACAATTTTGTACGAATGTGATGAATACCTAGTGGAACGGTCATAAATGGAAGAAGACCATTTACTGAAATGTCGTTCAGACGCGGGGCAGTGTAATGCCTGTGTCCATGGCTACGCGGTCTGCGTTGGCTTCCATTCAATATATTCATCACATTCACCGAATTACTCCCTGGACTTGACAGATTTCCTACCTCTTTATGTTATCATTACAACCATAGGGTATTGCTGTACCTAATTCTTTGATCCAGTATTCCTCTCTTTGTAGACGGTAAGGTGTACTTAGCGTAGGGTTATTGGTCTTATGGTATATTTTTTCAATAATTCTGACCTTCATGTTGACAACTGAATGGTCAGGTTGGTTGAAATGTGCGTAAACATGTCGGGTCTAATTGTCCTTGACTTCGTATCTATGTCCGCACATACGTTTGTTCAACTTGTCTTTTGTTTCCCCTACATAAATCAATCCACAAAGAGAGCACTCTAAGCCATAAATAAGATTTCTGGAGCAGCAATTCAGATCGTCGTAAGTTCTAGTTGAATATGACTTGTTGGTAAGGTTGCTTGTAAAATTTGAGTCGGTAATAAGAATGTTACATATTTTGCAATTTTTTACGCGGCGTGGTGAAATTGTGCCTTGCGATTGCTGATCAGGAAAATTTAAAATATCAAATGAGTTGTAAGAAGAAGACGTGTGATCTGAAGATTGCTCCTGAGAATCAGTCGAAGTTGATAATGAACGACTCAGGACACCTGGTTGTCCCGATGATTGATTGATTAACCTTAAATTTCCGTTTATGACTGAGGGCCTTTAAATACCTTATTACAATTACAGTTTCTCATTGGATGAAAATTTTAATTTGAGATTTACGAATAATACGAAAAAGTGATTTACGAAAGCACTCTTACGCTATGTCGCAAGGAAACCCAGTCTTTCGTGCAAAGTACTTTAATAGTATGTGTATGTCCTCTCCGGACTACTTTTTTTTATTTAAAATCACAATAACGCCCATTCGAAAACGTAAATACTAACTGCAGCATAATAATTACACCCAATTTGTTTATTTCGTTTCCACGTAGAATCATTTTCCTTTCGCAAAATAAAATACGTTTAAAATTTTGTTGATTGGTATTGAATCCCTCAAATGTTTTGACTATTTGGTAAATAAAAGTAATGAATTAGTCTTCTTATAGTACTTTTGTTATAGCTTTCTGATGTTTTAAAACATCTTTCTCCAAATAAAAGAGTATTTCTTTTGCTAATCCCGATAACTTATGTCTTATCTGCACTTCCTTCAATGGCCAGCCCAATTGCAGGTATAGATTTTTCTTTTTTATTAATATTTATAATATGAATGCAGATGGAATTTGCGTTTATCTTCCTGTTAAATGTAATCTTACAAGACTAAATTACACTTGAACGAAAAATGATTTATTGGTAAAACAATATCTACAATGAATGTTGTAATCCAAGATAACACATCTATGTATAAAATGAGAAAACTGCACTTTTAATTCAACATCTGTTGAGACTTAATAGATTCCATGTAAAACCATTAATGTATCGTAAAATCAATGTTCTATTAAACCAAAAATTCAACTTAAGAGCATGTTATTAATTACCATATTGTTGTAGCTAATTAAATGTACACATCAACCCTTGTTAAGTAGAAATTCAAATTTCGATTATACTTAACTTCATTGTCTTTTGTAAAAACTTTCAACTTCATTTCTATATTGCGATGATGCTTGTATTATAGAATATCACCGATATTGCTTAGTTTTGTGTTGATTTTAGGATAGAATTTTAATCTTAATGAAAAGTAGTATTTAAAAACTAAACTACTGAGAAATTTGAGCAGATTTTGTATAAAATAATTATGGTATAACTAATCGACCGTGATGAATATCAATAATAATAATGTCACGAGTGCCAAACAACGCAGGATTAAACGAGTTTTGAATCCGTTGCGTTGTTCGACACGAGTGACATTATTATTGATATTCATCACGGTTGACTAGTTATGCTTATTATTATATAGATTATTCAATCTATAAACAGATTTTAGACGCAATTTTATGGGGATTATATTTTTAATTGTTTACATTGACGATAATATTGTGACGTCATTTCCTGGAGTGAAAATAAATTGTTTATTTCACTGAGTGAAAATATGAGATTTATTTAATTTGGAAAACTCGATAAATCACTGATATCTATATAATAATCAGAGTTTAATCAATTTACTTGATTTTTTTTCTTTATTTTATTCTCTATTTATACATTTCTCATGAAGTAAACACGTGTTTATCTTACACTAATTATAACACAAAAGGAAACTATACTTTTGTCAATTCATTTTAATTGCAGTGTACATTTCACCTTATTTAGTTTTTTATTTGTTTTATCATGGAAACGGCTTTATGCTTCAAATGAGGTCATTGCTAACGTCATGAAGCCGTGTATGGAAAAGGCATGTTCTATATTTTCTCAGATTTTATTTGTCCTGTTGACAAACCGCTCTGTAATATGTTAGATTTTAATTATCATGTAAGATGGGTAAGCAGATGTTAACTTTGATAAATTCTGTCATTGGTGGAATCTTAACAAACCCCACAACATGCGAGCATGCTATATGCATGATATGTATGATTGAAAATAAATATGTAATTTTCTTATAACATTATTTGAAATGAACAAGGAAATTGTATTTATGTATTATTTCGTGAGACTGTCTATTTCAGTTGTAAATTCCTTTGATATACTTGTTAAGAACTTCTCAGTCTTTATTTATGTTTTCATTAATATTTATGTTAATGTGTTATTCCCCACTAATGTCTAAATCACCTTATCTTCTTATCTATTTAGTTTAATAATTGATATAATTCATTAATATTAAATCCATGTAATCCTTCATTTATATTTTGTAGCAATAGGTAAGAAAGCTGATTTGTCAGACAAAAAAGGCATAAGGATTGAAATTGTCGTGAGTATGAACCTTGATTCGACATGAAGACACAAAACAATTTCCAACATCTTTAATTCAAATCCGTGTCATAGAAACCCAAATCTACTGAGTTGTAATAACAACCATTTTGGCCTATTCCCTGGTCAAGATTGAAATTGAGCACTTTTATTAATTTGAAATCAATTTGAATGTAGTTACTTGTGCACTCGCGGTCTGGTACCAGAAGAATGACAACGATCTTGCTTATTCTTGTCAGAATACAGCATAGCTCGCCGGTTGTAGAGAGCAATATACATTGAAACTTCATGTCAAAAGATAGTTTAAATTATTCGAACAATGCCTTCATAGCAAGGTCAAGGTCAAAATCTCTACAAATATGGTACCCATAAAGCTCTCATCACATGCAAGTTGCATACCATATGTAAACAACTTCGCGTTTAAAATAATTTAATGCCCATTCAAAGTCGGAAATATTACATTCGTCCTACCGATTTTGTGTTGGATGTATGTGCTTTCGGATTTATCTTTTGTCAAATTTATTTCCTTAAATAGTCACTCACTCTAAATATGCTTCAGACTTTTGTTGTCTTTTTTTTTACTTAACTTCAAACTGTTCTCTGCTCAGCATCCTTTGTTTTAGCTAATCTTTCACTTTTGTGCTCCACATTCACATACGCAGATTAAACAGCAATCATATAAAATCAGAGAATTAATATGCTGATGATGAACATGCCAATTACTGGACAACGGCAGTAGAATATCGAAGGAACAAAGCACAAGATTACACAAATCAAAGTCCAGAGACAAGGCAAAAGCAAGAACACCAAAAGACGGAGACCAAAGACACCACATGCCCACAAAACACACGAACATTACATATACAACACAAAAAAACAAAAGCACTAACAGTGTGAACTTTCAATAAACAAGAGTGACATCAGGTGCCCCGGAAGGGGAAGCATGTCCTGCTCTGTGCACAGCACCCGTAACACTGTCAGTTTGTCAATCCAGCGTAAAGTCAAAACCGGTAATGTCAAATCAGGGAAGACGCGAATCTAGCTGAAAATGTCAGTTTTTATTTGTGACACTGACATTTCATATCTATCTATGATGTCATGGTGACGGCCATAGAATTTCTGAAGGGACGAAAGTAACAAAGGCTGAACATATCCCTGACTCAGCAGTTTTTGTGACAGTGCTTTTTGCTCTTTCCACAAAGTCACTGTATGTACTGCACGCTCTACAGTAACGAATTAATTGTGAAATATATACTCCATATGCTGGGGATGCAGGTATAGTGCTGCAGAGAAAGGGAAAGTTCACAATTGGAGAGTCAAAATCATCACGTTTGTCATATAATCTAGATTTCAGACGTCCATGTTCGTCAATGTATAACAAAAGGTCAAGCTTGGTATGAAGCAGAATCGGGTGTATCGGTTGTCTCTTTAATTTCAAGTTCATTGGGGTAGATACGATGTAAATATTCTTAAAATCTTGGATTATTAAGAGAAAGTACATCGTCTATATATCTGAAGCTGAAATTAAAAGTCTGGGCTAGTTGTTTTTGTTTCTGTTGTATCAGCCCTTGAAAAAACTTTGCTTCATACGAAAAAAGGAAAAGGTCAGCTAAAAGGGGCGCACAATTTGTTCCCATAGAAATCCCTATTGTCTGTTGAAAAACACGGCCTCAACATTCAACAAAACTGTTGTCGATCAAAAATTCAAGCATCTTAATCACGTCATTTTCACTGTATTTCTTGTTTGACTCAGTATGGTTCTTTACAAAATATGTTTTATCTTTTCCTATTACCAGATAGGAATACCTGCGTTCTCCGTTTTTGTTACAGAAACATTGATGTATCAGATCGGAAATTACTGTTTTAAGTTTATTATGGGGAAGAGTTGTATAAAGGGTAGAAAAATCAAAAGTTTGAATGCTATTGCAGTATGCGAGACTGTTTGAGCAGAGCTGTTCAAGGAGATCTTTGGAATTTTTAAGAATCCTTATCTGATTCACGCCGCTCGTGAAATAGGCTTTTTCGCAGTAGGTTTTTAGACCATCTCTAACTGTAGTCAGTAAAGTGGTAAGGGGCTTAGTGGTGCATCTGGCAGATCCTGCAATGATTCTCTGTTTGTAGGGATTCTTGTGAAGCTTAGGCACCCAGTAAATATAAGGGAGATAACTGTTATTTTCATTAACTTTGATACCGAATGATGCTAACACAGAAGTGTGATTTGTGATTATCTCGTCCCTTGACAATGTAGTTGGGGAATAAGTAGGATTGCCAGATGAAGTGTCAATACCCAACTCCTTAACAAGACAGTCTAAATAGTGTTTCTTGCATACAAACACAATATTGTTAGAAGCTTTGTCTGCAGGTACTATGACGTATTTTTCCTGGAGGTTTGTCAATGTTTTAGCAACAAGAGTGTCATCAAATATGCTGGGCGTTCTAGTTTTCATAGATGTTTTCAAGCGCCGGATACGATTCATGATTAATGAGTAAATAGTACTTCTTCGTTACAACCCTACATAATGGTGTTGTTTTATGTGAATTATGACTAATAAACATATTTCGTGCGGAAACACTCCAAGCGGTTGTCGTCAATGTTGCATGAACAAACTACCGTTTATAAAAGCAAACGCTCCTTTTCGATATATTTACGAGTCTATCTGTGATTAGTTACTTCTTATATATTTCAAAAGACAAAGTTACAGATAATACTTATATTACTACTGTATGGTTGTTATTTTTCGCAGGGTATTAATTTTCGCGCTATTCGCGTTTAACATGAAAAACGCCAAAATTTATACACGCGAATAATACTAATTTAACTTGAATTTAAATAAACATGATAAACTTAAACTGAAAAACCGCGAAAATAAAACCCCGCGAATGTATCCAAGACAGAAAACCGCGAAATTTTCGTACCGCGAATATAAAGCCCTATACAGTATTTTGGTACGATTCGTTGCGCCAGGTTTTGTTTCGCTTCGATGTTCGATTGCCAGTTGACAATTCAAACTGTAGACCCCTTCAGGTGATAGCAAATTATTTAAGGTGTTTGTCAACTTAAATATTGGTTAAATATTGATGTTTGACATTCCAAGCAATGGACCACTTAAGGAAATCAATCGTCAAGCCGACCAGCCAATTCCTTCAGGTCTTTGACAACGCCAACGACATATCATGTCAAGAGACATTTCCAAAACAACGTTCTACTGGTATTTGGTTAGTGTTAGAGCATGAGTTTGCAATCGGTATGATATATGTATATTACTGAGTCCTTCTTTACTTTAGGTAGTTCG
Organism: Modiolus philippinarum; assembly: GCA_002080025.1. Lineage (NCBI taxonomy): Eukaryota > Metazoa > Mollusca > Bivalvia > Mytilida > Modiolidae > Modiolus > Modiolus philippinarum. The sequence goes on along the minus strand of MJUU01055549.1, from coordinate 275,200 downwards.
ACCCTAATAATAATATCCGACAGATTTTTTTTTAATTCAAAATATTTTGTAGGTATACACTTACATGTTACAAAAGTAAAATAAAAACGATATGTCACCGATCATCTCTTCCTATTGTCGAGCTTTGCAAATTGGGCCAAATTCAGTAATTTTGGAATATCTACAAATAATATGCAGGGAACTCAGGGAATTTGCTTATTGTTTAGCTTTCATATGAAGAAATATCTGTTAATTTTTTTACTAATTTTTTTTCTAACAAAGAAAAATATACTTCAGTTCTCTGTTGAGCTGGAAAAATCTATATGTCACCGTTTGATTATGAGCTATATTTCATATAGTTAACAACATATAAAAAATATTAAAACATCACAATTTATAGGATGAGAAGATAATATTCCGGCTTTAAAATCAAGTCAATTCCGTATCCGAATATGAACCAATCGAATGCGCCGTATGCGTGTATTAGTGTCAATTCACCTTAAAACAGTTTTATTTAAATTACTGTTTAGATGCAAAATATTTAGTAATACGATTATGTTTTAATAAAATTTTAAATACAATAATGAAAAAACGAAAGGATATGGAGTAAATGTACTTGACATTTACCCCATTTCCTTTCTTTTTCATATTAGCAAAAAGTCTCTACAAATACATGTAGAACAAATCAAAGGAACAGCGCTTTATTTGTTGTTCGTCATCCTGAGGTAACCTTGACACTATTAACCAAGAGTTTTGCTAATACCTCATAGGGTAGATCCAGAGTTTGTTACCGGACTGACTAACACCGACTGTGACATAACCGGACTTTTCACTGGCAGTTTGACTGGTGCCACGCGTGGAGCAGATCATGCTTACCCTTCCGGAGCACCTGATGATACCTCAGTTTTTATGGGGTTCACACTGCTAGTGCTTTAGTTTTGTTGCGTTCTTGTTTATTTTTGTTTATTTGTTTTGTCTTTGTCATACTGTCTCATTTCGTGTTGGCTGTGAATTGCCGTGATTTTAGAATCCCCCTTTTCTCGTTCTTGCTTTGTTTTTCGTTTGCCGATGTATTAAGTTTAAGAGCGGAATTCTTTGTATGCTACATCCCTGTCTTTTCTTGTCATGGATACGAGACAGTCAACAAACATATATTAAACTGTTAAAGTGCTCTTTCACACACTGTCATATATTAAAATGTTAAAGTGCTCTTGCACACACTGTCATCTAGTTCCTCGGGAAAGTGGTCGATGACAACATTTAGACAAACATGGGGCATCAATCAAGCTGGTTGTAAGAAAACTTGGCATTATATAATAGTGAGATGTGGGCACTATGAACAGATGGTCAGAAATACATTTGGAATTACAAAATTATAAATTCCAAATTTGTAAGTATGAAAAGAAATCAGCAGGACTTTTAATATTATGAATATAGCAGACAGATAAAAGTATACATATATATATTATTTTCCTCCGAAATTAGAAACATGATAAGAACTGATTGATGCATTTACTGTTTGTTTATTTCGAAAAATCACTCTAAATTAATTAGCGCGTGTTAAATACTTCTCCGAACTGTTTTCACCTACAAGCATGATGGCATACAATTTTGATTTCAATATAAGGAAACGGAAATCAAAGAAGAGTTGTCAACAGCTTATTGAAGACGAATTCGATTTACTTTATTGTAATTTTCTCTAATAGCCTTTGGATATTGAGTTTGTTTAAATATTCTTATTAATGAAGCTACAACCAAACTAAATAGAAACATGCTAAATTGCTATTTCTTGACATAATATTAATGTTATAGGTTTCTTTATTGCTTCGAGGTATCCTTTAATTTTATAATAAAACGAACGTTACAATAAATATGTTTTAATTGCTATGCCTGTAGACACATATAAGCACAGATTTACAATTTGATATTTGCGCTTAGCCAATAATTAGGTTTTTTATGTATTTGAAGAAACCATTTGTTTAATGTATCAATACTTATCATGAAATATACATTGCAAGCTATTTACATGTATTGTCACGTTACCATGACATTACTGTAATGTAGAATTTACTGTTAAATAAAGGTAAATTAAGTTTCTTCTCAATTTGTATAGACTTTTTTGAATGATTTTGCTTATTTACAACTCATATCAACACATCCATTTGTACATGTTTTATTTTAAACATATTATTCAAAAATACGATTGGATAAAAGCTTATATCATGGGTAAAAAAATATGTGTGTCTATTAATTTTTCAAAATGTATGTGTATGTGTGTGTATGTGTCGTCTTTATTATCATTTATCGGTAATTTGTATGAATTTCCTTTGATCTACAGAGACTGATAATCTCAGTATCACCGAACTGGACATTATCGTGAAATTATTAGGTCACTATGAAGGCGTCACGTGCAGATGGCTATGCTGACGTCATGTTTTTGTACTATATGTCGTGTTCACACGATTTACACTTTGAATGAATGCATGTGAATAATTTCAATAAACAACACTGAAATAGAAATTTCAATTTATTTCAATTTGTTATATAGTTTTATTTACCATTTTGTGAAATACCGAAAAAAGAAATATAGGACATTTTGTTTTTGATACTACATTTTCTCAGCGTAACGCATCAAGCTTGCCCTAGCGGGCTCACTTGATACTGGCCGTGGTAAAGTCCGTATCAAAAACAAAACGTACTATATTCCATATATATCTTGCTTGAATGAGTTTTTTATCGTTAATACTACAATGGTCACGTGAACGTCCTGGTTACGTCTTGATTCTGAATTAATTATGTTTCCAAATGCTTGACTTGATCTGCACTGAAGAGGCATAAGTTGTCGAGAAGGGGATATGCAGAAACTTAATTACCAGTAAGTGCGGCATTTTGTTTTATTACACTTTATGCAAATTACTTCATTTGTAAATTTTCACCGATGTTTCATTAGCCCCACCCATCCTTAGCAACATGTGAAAATTAAAAGCAACGGGTGTAAATGCCTGAAATTAACACCTGCTCCAATCGATTTATAAAGATTTTTACTTTCTCGTCTTTTTGTTATTGGAAACAATAAAATACATTAATACACAGGTTGCATAATAAACGGTAAATTTCGTTATGCTTTACACGTGTTTCAAGGAGTAAACTGTCATCAGCAGCATTAGAATCAAGTAATATGGAAAGTCATAATCCATAATGAAGCTTCAGTAGTAGTGAATCGGGTCACCCTAGGGCATTTTTAATTCCGTGGGGCTAATGTTAAAATCCCTAAATTACCCCTGATTATGCAAATGAGCTAATTAATCACGCCCATTTTCCTTGTTTGGTCATAAACCCTACTTCCAAGCGTCAAGAACGTAGAGCACCGTGAGCGTAGCGAAATGGTGTGAGAGTGGTGTGACGGTTGGGGTGGGGCAACCGGGTTCAGTATTCTAACCCAAAAACCTCTTTCCATTGTTTTATTTTATTTTGATGCCTCCTTTTGTGCTGTTTGATTCTTGTGCATTGGGGTTTGTACTCTATCCAGACTTTTATGTTGGTATCGATTTGTCTTCTGTTATCTCAACCTTTTTTCTGGTTTCCCATCCCGATCTCGGTTAATTCCCTTTGCTTTTTATACTCTTGAGCCCATGTTTTGTTTTGTCCTTACCTCACCCCTACTAGTTTATCTTTTTTTTATTGTTATCCATTTTTATTGTTTTGTATAATTATTGATTTGTGGTGCATTTCCTTTTATTGTTTCCTGTATCTATATACTTTTCATTCAATTAGGCAATAAATAATACACTAATTTACATATATACATACTTTATTTTCCCCGTCATAAAGCAAGCATGGGTCGGGGAGCCATCCACATGATGCCTTTAAAATTTAAAATCCATACGGCCTCGTGCTATAATCGCCCATGACCACTCTTTTGTCAAATACGATTCTATAGGCTTTATCTCGATATACGGACAGTAGTTTCATATTATCTCGTATGATCCGGAAATTATCGCTCATAGTCTTCACATCGTTTCTGTTGTTTATCAACATGTCTTTAATCGTATCGAAGTTGATAATCAGGGCATTCTTGTAGTTCAGTGTTATCCCCTTCACTTTACATGCAGTTTCTGTTCCATCGTTGTCCGGTACTGCTAATCTGTAGGCATAGTTCTTCGGTCCACCAGTAACGAACTCTGTAATTCTATTTCCAACTATCTCATCTGTTAGTTCTCCTAAGTAGTCTCCTAATTGTGGTTTCCAATCAGTATGTTGGGAAGTAAATACAATGGAATCTGTATCTGCGTAGATTGCGCGGTTATCCAGGTTCTCCAAATAACTATACAGCTTTAATCTTGCTTGTGCAGTCGTGTAGGTAGCAATGACCACGTTGGTCCGTCCGGATTCCTCAACAAATTCTTCTTTGTAACGATATCTTCCTCCAATCATCGCATCACTTACGAGATTAACACCGATAAGACTGATTTGATCACTAGTTAACAAATCGACATAGTCGCTTGGTTCGGAATAGTATTTTATTTGTGGCATATTGGATCTTTGACCAAATTTTCCCCAGATGCTGTTTAACATCAATTTGGCTAAAGCTCGTAACCCTGGGTTCTTCTTTATTTTATCGTAGTCTAATAAAATCCCTTCTCTGTCGTAGTAATCTCTGATATAGTTATGTTTGTCTTAACTTCTTCAGTTTGACACCATTCTGGCTATCCAGTGGCTTCCTGTTTCATTTTCAGGAAAGTGTTGACGTATTCGGTAAAGAGTCCTCCTGTCTTAGTCGTTTGATCGTATTGTTCCGTGTCAAAGTGCCAGACTTCATAGATTCTGTCTATCTCATATCCTTTCTCCAACGCTTTTTTTAGTTCATCGGTGACACATGTTCCGGTCAAAGCTCTTTCCTCGTCTATATGTTGACACGGCGTCTGTTGACTGGATTCGGCACATGTTCTACATAACGTAAACAATAGTTTGTTGTTTATTTTTGCAGGGAGTACTGGGATGTATAGTCCTCTCGGTGGAAGTACTTTGCATTTGATGAGTCCTTCGTATTGCTGTGTATCTTTGAAATTCTCCGTGATGATGGTTGGGTGTCCCACGGGTATCTTTCCGGTCTTGTTGATGTAGGGGTACAGTGAAGTAACGTCGTAGTAATCAATGTTTTCACCGTCAGAAGCTTCTTTGTACATTGTAAATGCTTCTGTACGTCCTCCGTAAAATGCATCCAATGGGTAAACATATTCGAGGGAGTTTACGAAACTTTGTATGTGAGGATCACTCTGTATTTCTCTATCGAAATTGCACTCCCATACACTGATGTAGGTAAAGCCTTGGTCTTCTAGGTATTTTTTCTTATCCAGTGTACGCTTGTGTAATTCACACATGGTCATATTGTTTACTGGATTGACTGTGGAGGCACTATAACAACGTAAACACCCGTACCAGAAACAACCGTTGTATTCAAAGATTTTATTGTCGTGGTATCCATCGACCTTGTATGCACCAATCTCCTCACCGCCATTACGAGCGTGCTGTATCCGAATACCGTGCACTTCAGATAGATGTTGAAGCCATTTCATTGCTTTAATGGAGTGTTTCTCTTGGGGTCGGTAGCCGAGGGCGGGTATGATGCCTACTGTGTCCAGTTTTAAAAACAAAGTGCGAAACACCAAGTTACAAGCCGATGCTATCGTAATGCATTGTTGGAATGGATCAATTCCTCCGTGATCGTCGGTGGATGTCATCTCCAGAAATAATTCTCGGAACTTGAGACAGGTTTTTCTCAGTATGTCCACATCGGAACAGCAATAACTCAACAGTTCTTGGTGTAAGTCGAACGTGGAACTCCAGTGTGCGTTGTACCATTCGAAGAAGGCGCTTCTCTCCTCGAGCTTCATTCTTTCTGATTGGTAATACTTGACATCTGGTAGGCGGTAGAGTATCACGGATTGATTTTCTTTAGTGTTGAATAGGTGAGGAAAGTATCCCTTCTTGAGCTCATTCAAGCCAAACATTTTTGGTAGTTTGGATAATGCCATCGGTAAAAAGTTCATTGAGTCAATCATTCTGATGTTGCAGTCAGGTACGGTGACTGCCATATTCTTCGTTCCATTTGGAATCACATCTGGTAATATTCCTTCGGTATACAAGTAGTTTAAGATAGGATAACTGTCGTATCCTTTAAAGTTGTGGCACAGGACGTTGTTTTTTACAGAGAATAGCCATTTACAAAACTGTTCGGTGGTTTCAGGTCCTGTAAATACTAGTTCGTTTTTCCCACATTCTGAACAGGACGTGCGTTCATCGATTCTGTTATTCTTACACTTCAAACAGACTTTGTGTACCACACACAGATTCGGCTGGTGTTCGAAGGAGCCGCATTTGAAATGTTTACAGTTTGAACATTTACCGGTTTCGTCTGGATTGTATCCTTGATCACACTGGACAAGGTCGTCCTGGGTACATTCGAAATCGAAGAAAATATAAGTTTGTTTCTTTTGTCCATCTTTGGCATTAGCGGGTAGCATGTAGAACCGGTGCCCTAATGAGTAAAAATCTTTACAGGTCTGACAATATACGTTTCCACATGTATGATCTCCATATCTTTTGTTCACGGTTTGTCCACAGGTTATGCATTTGTAGTAGGTAGTGCACGTCGAGTTTCCAGACTGCGTCTTCTTTTTGTGCAGGTCGAAGCACGCTGAGCCTTTAAAATACCGTCTACAATCTGTACAAAGTATCCACTCGTCATCTTCGCTCTCGGTGTGAATCTTACGACAATAATGGCATACGTTATCGCAAACGTGATCTTCTTTAGTATTGTATCCTTTGTCGCATTTTCTACAGTAATAGACACGTGACAAAAAGGCAGGCATGCTAGTAATGACATCATAATGGTTCTCGTGGTAAAAAAGGTAGATCTTCTTCTCGACTTCGGGTCCTTTGTATATAACAGTATGGAAATGCTCTTTGTTGAAACTAAGGAGTATCTCCCTCATGCAAAGCTCTGTCCTTAGCTGATTTTGGCTTCCTATTTAGATCATATTTGGTCATTTGTTCTCTATCAGTTTTTAAACATCTTTGACTTTATGGTCTTCCAAACGTTTAGATTTTATCTGCACTGAAGAGACATAAGTTGTCGAAATGCGCATATGCAGAATCAAAATTCACAGCAACTTCGGTATTTAGTTATTTGGAAACGACGTGAATTTGATACTCTGGTAGAACTGCTTGGAATTGTTTGATCTCTTCGACGCTACATTTTTGTAAAGGTACCCCTGCTTTAGCATGTAACTCTACTGCCATTTCTTCCTGAATGCGACGACCCTTTCTGATATTGTCTGATATTGTCCCATTTTTCGTGTCCGTCAATTTTAGCCTTTGCTGTAATGATGGCTCTAGCACAACATAGGTCGTCTTTGTTTTTGATTTGGATAATAAATGTTTTACTAGACAGGAATCTTTTAATGTCAGTGTAGTCCGTCTTCTTTCGTCCGCTACCCTTTGGCATGTTTACGTGGGTCACTTCCATTTCTACGCCCTCTGTTAAGGTCAGTTCCTCATTTGATTGCACAACACGTTCCACCTCGTCCAATAATAAGTTACTGGACAGTTGGTCCACCCTCATGAACGGCATCGTGATGGGAAAGTCTAAAGCTGGAGTTTGTAATGTTATCTGAACTAAGTCCTCTGGCTTTGTAAATGCGGTCACTTTCTTCACGATAGCGTCGAAAAGCTCGTGCAGCGTTTGTAATACTTGTTGAAGGCTCTGGACGTTGATCTCTTTGAACTGGAATTGGTACTGGGTAGCCGTGGTTGGAAATCTTGGTGCACTTTTTCGACCTTTCATCTTTAACTCTAACATGTCTTCAGGCTCTTGGGGATTAGTACTAGCTCCTCCGACTAATGTCTTTCCTGAGGATGACGCTCTAAAATAGATGGTCGGCAGAACGTGGCATGGCATTCCATACATTGGTATCTGGGCTTTCATGGTTTTTCAGATGTGCTTCTAAGTTAGCTTTCCTCGTAAATCGCTTAGGGCAAATGCTACAGGCAAAAGTCGTATGGTCTTTAAACATTCTGTAGTGGCTCAACAATTCTCTTCTGCTGCCAAAGGAGTGGTGACAATATCCACAGGAATACATCTGCAAAAGGTAATACACATTATTGATTATTATTTAATTCTGTATTATTGATTACTTATTTAGTCTCATTTCATAACTTAATCGGTCAATTAAACTTTAATTTAAAAATTTCTATTAACTTATATTTTTATTCAATTAATTATATTATGTTCACTTACCTTTGTTCTGTTTATTTCCGCTAGGTCTGTTCAATTCGGCTGTTAGTTGCAGAATGACAAAGTTGCTCGATCCATCTGATTTCATACAGGAAGACGCGTTGTTCCGAAGGCTCTTATTGGTCGGTTCTTTTTGTTACGGGCTTTGTGATTGGTCAATTATTCTGTGTTCTGATTGGCTGGATTTATCACAAAGTCGGTGTCTGATTGGTTGAATTTCCTGTAATTTGATTTGTCGGTTCATTTCTCTATTGTACGTCACTTTTAATAGATCGAATATTCCAGAAGATGATGCAATCGATCGATGGTGTTAATTTCAAGATGTACGGATCGATGATTCTTTTGAATCATACTGACGCGATATAATAGGAGTGTTTTATTTACTTTATGCTTCGCATATTTTATGAATTGAATTAATAGGATTTTATTATGTATTAGATGTATTGTTTATAAATTTTTAACAACATCCAATACAATTCACGCATTTGTCGCTCATTTTACTTTCATCTCCCACAATTTACCTTTTTTCTTTTATTTTTGAACTCCTATAACCTGTATATGGACTCCTCCTCTGACTGCTTAACTCCTGTATCCTCTCTGTGGACTCCTCCTCTGACTGCTTAACTCCTGTATCCTCTCTATGGACTCCTCCTCTGACTCTTTAAGTCCCATTTCCTCTCAAATGCTAGGTTTTTCTTATAAATATTCATTTTTCAACTCCCAAATATTCCTATTTGACTCCCATTTTTTTCAAAGATTCTTAATTCATTGTAATAACAACTCTCTATGTTTTATTAAAAATAACACTTCTATATGATTTGTTGATACTGTAACATGTTTTGTTTGTTCTGTTTTGCTAATTTGTACATATTTTTTTCAAGATTTGTTTATTTTGTTTTGTAATTTTTCAAATTTAACACACACGTTTTGTTTATTTAAACATGTTTTATGACTATTGTAAGTTTTGTTTCACATCTTTTGCACATTTTGTACGTATTTTTTAATTTAACTTTCATTATTTTTCAACTTTAATCACATCTGTTTTCTTATTTTTGAGTTTTCGTGATGACATGTTGTTCGTGTTTAACGTTTTTGTAAAAAATCTTTGTTTCAGCTAAGGTTTTTGTAATATTTCTTTTAAAGTTCTAGTTAAATATGATGTAAATTTTGTTCTACTTTGTGTTTTTGCATTGATTTTTCTGGTTGTATTGTTAATTCTTGTAATTTTTTTTCTTTTCTTTTTTTTTTTTTTTTTTTTGGTTTAACGTTAAATTTTACATTTTCCTGATATTTTTGTGCGTTTTTCTTGACATTTTCAGTTTCGCGAGGTGGATAAGCGGCCTTTGCTGCTGTTGCTTGGTGGTGTGAGAATATTGCTGTTGTTGTTGCTGCTGCTGCTGGGTAGGTGGGAATATTGCTGCTGCTGCTGCTCGCCAGTTTAGGATATGGTTACTGTTGGTGGGTTTGGGACTTGTTACTTTTCCTAAAGTAGTGGCAGGGAAGGGTTTTATCACATTAGTGATATGAATCGAGGGCAAATAAAAATAACAAAGTTATTGTCAATTTCACAGTTTATTTTTTCCGTCATGAGACAGGCACGGGTTGGAGATCCACGTGCAGTCTTTACATTATATCTGGAGTTAAAGTCCATTCAACCGGATGTTGATTTCTTCTGCATCTTCTTGGTTCGAGATTTGGCTTGTTTCAATGGAACTGTTCGTTGGTTCGTTGGGTTCTATCTTCAATGTGATGGTAAAACCATTCATGTTCTTAGGTTGGACTGAAGCGTCTTCTAGGCTTTGATGTTTGGTACGTTGATGACGTAATAACACATCCTTTCTACTGCATATTTGTCCACATTCTTCACAACGAAACTTGTTGGGCTTGATTCTATGCGTATTCATGTGTCGTTGGAGATTATCTCGTCTACTAAAGGTTTGGTGGCATATTCCGCAGTTTCGTCTCAGTGATTGACTTCTCTCAGTCATACAATAAGGGGCAGTTCTGGACATTTTATTGAGTCTTGCTGTTTTCATTCGTCTCAGTGGTTGACTTCTCTCAGTCATACAATAATGGCACAGTTCTGGACATCTTGTAGAGTCTTATTATTTTCATTGCTTTGTTTAGTTCCTGGTATTTCGTTATGTGTAGGTAAAGTCTTTACACGTCTGTCCAGTTCGAACGTTAGAAGCAGAATGGGAACTTCAGTCGTTGTGGCTTGTTATATGGTCGGTTGATCTATAATTGAGCCACTGTCAATATTTAGGGGATCCCTTAACAGCCATGTCATAAGAGATCGGACTTCATAGATATAATGATTGGATTTAGAATGATAAAGATACCCCAAATACCTATATCACACAACTATTTAAGTATATTTGAAAAATGCAATGATTGACCCCCTGTCAAAATTTTGGTTATACATGTATTCGGGGTAACTTTGACCATCTAAATTGAATGGTGCTATTTGTGAGGTCGTATCTGTAATAGTAGGGGTGCTACGAGTCACTGCATTTTTTAAATATACTTAGATAGTTGTGTGATATAGGTATTTGGGGTATCTTTATCATTCTAAATCCAATAATTGTATCTATGAAGTCCGATCTCTTATGATATGGCTGTTAAGGGGTCCCCTAAATATTGATAGGGCTCAATTATAGATCAACCGACCATATAACAAGCCACAACGACTGAAGTTCCCATTCTGCTTCTAACCTTCGAACTGGAGAGAGGTGTAAAGACTTTACCTCTACGTAACAAAGTACCAGGAACTAAACAGAGCAATGAAAACAATAAGACACTACAAGATGTCCAAAACTGTGCCTTATTGTATGACTGAGAGAAGTCAACCACTGAGACGAATGAAAACAGCAAGACTCAATAAAATGTCCAGAACTGTCCCTTATTGTTTGACTGAGAGAAGTCAATCACTGAGACGAAACTGCGGAATATACCACCAAACCTTTAGTAGACGAGATAATCTCCAACGACACATGAATACGCATAGAATCGAGCCCAACAAGTTTCGTTGTGAAGAATGTGGACAAATATGCAGTAGAAAGGATGTGTTATTACGTCATCAACGTACCAAACATCAAAGCCTAGAAGACGCTTCAGTCCAACCTAAGAACATGAATGGTTTTACCATCACATTGAAGATAGAACCCCACGAACCAACGAACAGCTCCACTGAAACAACCAAAATCCAAAACCAAGAAGATGCAGAAGAAATCAACATCCGGTTGAATGGACTTTAACTCCAGATATAATGTAAAGACTGCACGTGGATCTCCGACCCGTGCCTGTCTCATGACAGAAAAAATAAACTATGAAATTGACAATAACTTTGTTATTTTTATTTGCCCTCGACTCATATCACTAATGTGATTAAACCCTTCCCTGTCACTACTTCAGGAAAAGTAACAATTCCCAAACCCGCCAACAGTAACAATATCCTAAACTGGCGAGCAGCAGCAGCAGCAATATTCCCACACTACTCAGCAGCAGCAGCAGCAGGAGCAACAACAACAACAATATTCTCACACCACAAAGCAGCAGCAGCAAAGGCCGTTATCCACCGCGCGAAACTGAAAATGTCAAGAAAAACGCAAAAAATATCAGCAAAATGTGAAAATTTAACGTAAAACCAAAAAATAAAAGAAAAAACATTTACAAGATTAACAATACAACCAGAAAAATCAAAGCAAAAACACAAAGTAGAGCAAAATTTACATCATATTTAACTAGAACTTTAAAAGAAATATTACAAAAACCTTAGCTGAAACAAAAATTTTTACAAAAACGTTAAACACGAACAACATGTCATCACGAAAACTCAAAAATAAGAAAACAGATGTGATGAAAGTTGAATAATAATGAAAGTTAAATTAAAAAATACGTACAAAATGTGCAAAACATGTGAAATAAAACTTTCAATAGTCATAAAACATGTTTAAATAAACAAAACGTGAGTGTTAAATTTGAAAAATTGCAAAACAAAATAAACAAATCTTGAAAAAAAAATGTACAAGTTAGCAAAACAGAACAAACAAAACATGTAAAAGTATCAACAAATCATATAGAAGTGTTATTTTTAATAAAGCATAGAGAGTTGTTATTACAATGAATTAAGAATCTTGGAAAAAAATGGAAGTCATATGAATATTTGGGAGTTGAAAAATGAATATTTATAAGAAAAACCTAGCATTTGAGAGGAAATAGGACTTAAAGAGTCAGAGGAGGAGTCCATAGAGAGGATACAGTAGTCGAGCAGTCAGAGCAGGAGTCCAAAGAGAGGATACAGGAGTTAAGCAGTCAGAGGAGGAGTCCATATACAGGTTATAGGAGTTCAAAAATAAAAGAAAAGGGTAAATTGTGGGAGATGAAAGTAAAATGAGCGACAAATGCGTCAATTGTATTGGATGTTGTTGAAAATTTATGAACAATACATCTAATACATAATAAAATCCTATTAATTCAATTCATAAAATATGCGAAGCATAAAGTAATTAAAACACTCCTACTATATCGCGTCAGTATGATTCAAATAATCATCGATCCGTTCATCTTGAAATTAACACCATCGATCGATTGCATCATCTTCTGGAATATTCGATCTATTAAAAGTAACGTACAATAGAGAACTGAACCGACCAATCAAATTACAGGAAATTCAACCAATCAGACGCCGACTTTGTGATCAATCCAGCCAATCAGAATACAGAATAATCGACCAATCACAAAGCCCGTAACAAAAATAACTGACCAATAAGAACCGTCGTTACAATGCATCTTCCTGTATAAATTCAGACGTATCGAGCAACTTTGTCATTCTGCAACTAACAGCCGATTTGAACAGACCTAGCGGAAAGAAACAGAACAAAGGTAAGTGAACTTAATATAATTAAATGAATAAAAATATAAGTTAATAGAAATTTTGAAAATAAAGTTTAATTGACCGATTAAGTTATGAAATGAGACTAAATAAGTAATCAATAATACAGAATTAAATAATAATCAATAATACATAATTAAAATGTGTATTACCTTTTGCAGATGTATTCCTGTGGATATTGTCACCAGTCCTTTGACAGCAGAAGAGAATTGTTGAGCCACTACAGAATGTTTAGAGACCATATGACTTTTGCCTGTAGCATTTGCCCTAAGCGATTTACGAGGAAAGCTAACTTAGAAGCACATCTGCAAAACCACGAAAAGCCCAGATACCAATGTATGGAATTCCATGCCACGTTCTGCCGACCATCTGCTTTAGAGCGTCACACTCAGGAAAGACATCAAGTCGGAGGAGCTAGTACTAAACCCCAAAAGCCTTAAGACATGTCAGACCTGTAAAGATTTTTACCCATCAGGGCACCAGTGCTACATGCTACACGCTAATGTCAAAGATGGACAAAAGAAACAAACTTATATTTGTCCATACCTTGTCCAGTGTGATCAAGGATACAATCCAGACGAAACCGGTAGATGTTCAAACTGTAAACATTTCAAATGCGGCTCCTTCGAACACCAGCCGAATCTGTGTGTGGTACACAAAGTCTGTTTGAAGTGTAAGAATAACAGAATCGATGAACGCACGTCCTGTGCAGAATGTGGGAAAAACTAGTATTTACAGGACCTGAAAACACCGAACAGTTTTGTAAATGGCTATTCTCTGGAAAAAACAACGGAGCTACCGTCCTGTGCCACAACTTTAAAGGATACGACAGTTATCCTATCTTAAACTACTTGTATACCGAAGGAATATTACCAGATGTGATTCCGAATGGAACGAAGAATATGGCAGTCACCGTACCTGACTGCAACATCAGAATGATTGACTCAATGAACTTTTTACCGATGGCATTATCCAAACTACCAAAAATGTTTGGCTTGAATGAGCTCAAGAAGGGATACTTTCCTCACCTATTCAACACTAAAGAAAATCAATCCGTGATACTCAACCGCCTACCAGATGTCAAGTATTACCAATCAGAAAGAATGAAGCTCGAGGAAAGAAGCGCCTTCTTCGAATGGTATAACGCACACTGGAGTTCCACGTTCGACTTACACCAAGAACTGTGGAGTTATTGCCGTTCCGATGTGGACATACTGAGAAAAGCCTGTCTCATGTTCCGATAATTATTCATGGAGATGACATCCACCGACGGACACGGAGGAATCGATCCATTCCAACAATGCATTACGATAGCATCGGCTTGTAACTTGGTGTTTCGCACTTTGTTTTTAAAACTGGACACAATAGGCATCATATCCGTCCTCGGCTACCGACCCCAAGAGAAACACTCCATTAAAGCAATGAAATGGCTACAACATCTATCTGAAGTGCACGGTATTCGGATACAGCACGCTCGTAATGGCGGTGAGAAAGAAATAGGTGCATACAAGGTCGATGGATACCACGACAATAAAATCTTTGAATACAACGGTTGTTTCTGGCACGGGTGTTTACGTTGTTATAGTGCCTCCACAGTCAATCCAGTAAACAATATGACCATGTGTGAATTACATCAGCGTAAACTGGATAAGAAAATACCTAGAAGACCAAGGCCATACCTACATCAGTGTATGGGAGTGCGATTTCGATAGAGAAATACAGAGTGATCCTCACATACAAAGTTTCGTAAACTCCCTCGAATATGTTTACCCATTGGAACCCAGAGATGCCTTTTACGGAGGACGTACAGAAGCATTTACAATGTACAAAGAAGCTTCTGACGGTGAGAACATTGATTACTACGACGTTACTTCACTGTACCCCTACATCAACAAGACCGGAAAGATACCCGTGGGACACCCAACCATCATCACGGAGAATTTCAAATATACACAGCAACTCATCAAATGCAAAGTACTTCCACCGAGAGGACTCTACATCCCAGTACTCCCTGCAAAAATAAACAACAAACTATTGTTTATGTTATGTAGAAGATGTGCCGAATCCAGTCATCAGACGCCGTGTCAACATACAGACGAGTAAAGGGCTTTGACCGGAACATGTGTCACCGATGAACTAAAGAAAGCGTTGGAGAAAGGATATCAGATAGACAGAATCTATGAAGTCTGGCACTTTGAGACGGAACAATACGATCAAACGACTAAGACAGGAGGACTCTTTACCGAATACGTCAACACTTTCCTGAAAATGAAACAGGAAGCCACTGGATAGCCAGAATGGTGTCAAACTGAAGAAGCTAAGACAAACATAACTATATCAGAGATTACTACGACAGAGAAGGGATTTTATTAGACTACGATAAAATAAAGAATAACCCAGGGTAACGAGCTTCAGCCAAATTGATGTTAAACAGCTTCTGGGGAAAATTTGGTCAAAGATCCAATATGCCACAAATAAAATACTATTCCGAACCAAGCGACTATGTCGATTTGTTAACTAGTGATCAAATCAGTCATATCGGTGTTAATCTCGTAAGTGATGCGATGATTGGAGGAAGATATCGTTACAAAGAAGAATTTTTTGAGGAATCCGGACGGACCAACGTGGTCATTGCTGCCTACGCGAATGCACAAGCAAGATTAAAGCTGTATAGTTATTTGGAGAACCTGGATAACCGCGCAATCTACGCAGATACAGATTCCATTGTATTAACCTCCCAACATACTGATTGGAAACCACAATTAGGAGACTACTTAGAAGAACTAACAAATGAGATAGTTGGAAATAGAATTACAGAGTTCGTTACTGGTGGACCGAAAAACTATGCCTACAGATTAGCAGTACCGGACAACGATGGAACAGAAACTGTATGTAAAGTGAAAGGGATAACACTGAACTACAAGAACGCCCTGATTATCAACTTCGATACGATTTAAGACATGGTGATAAACAACAGGAACGATGTGAAGACTATCAGCGATAATTTCCGGATCATACGAGATAATATGAAACTACTGTCCGTATATCAAGATAAAGACTACAGAATCGTATTTGACAAAAGATTGGCCATGGACGATTATAGCACGAGGCCGTATGGATTTTAAATTGTAAAGGCATCATGTTGATGGCTATCCGACCCATGTTTGCTTTATGACGGGGAAAATAAAATATGTATTGATGTAAATTAGTGTATTATTTATTGCCCAATTGAATGAAAAGTATATAGATACAGGAAACAATAAAACGAAATGCACCACAAATCAATAATTAAACAAAACAATAAAATGGATAACAATAAAAAAAAGATATACTAGTAGGGGTGACGTAAGGACAAAACAAAACATGGGCTCAAGAGTATAAAAAGCAAAGGGAGTTAACCAAGATTGGGATGGGAAACCAGAAAAAGGTTAGAGATAACAGAAGACAAATCGATACCAACATAAAAGTCTGGATAGAGTACAAATAGTTTTTACCTCGTGTCTTAATGTACCCTGAATTTAATAAAATGGATAACAGAAAATATCTAAAATGGTTGAAAGTTATAATTTCATGGTCTGCGAGGGAACTTCACAGGAAAAACAGAAATAACACAAACGCAAACAACGATAGGAACTCGGGACAGCCGGATTTGGTAACGGCACTCGCAAAAACCAGCGGAAGAGTGAAACCGGGTAATGGATACCCAATCCTCCCGTTTATCTATCCCCGTTTCCCTCTAGTTTAATAAACATACGAATGAAATCCGATACAGGTAGATTACTAATTCCATGACCACGATCTTGGAAGTAGACAAAACGTTTATTTTGAAAGATGTGTAAAAGGGTGCTCGCCGCTTATCTGCCGGCTTACTCAAGGAGCCTAGTCTGATGGTAAAACACTGTCGCACTCAAATATCAAACTCAAAACTTCCCGACGGGTTTGGTAAAGAATCATCATATATTTCAGCAGACATCGGCAGTATGAGTGACAGGCCAGTATGTGTGTAAAATTTTCAGTTCACTAGATCTCAAAGCTCTCAAAGGCTATCCTGCCTATATGCCTTTTTACGTAAAGAATGTAATTTACGACCAAGCTTTTCTGGATTTTTAATCAGTTCCGTGTATTTTTAACAATATTTCCGTAACAATGGGAATTAGAAATCTCCTCAGTAATGAGCTGTTTGAGAGTAAAGCCATATTTAGATATCAACGAAACGGCAACAGGGAAAAACAAAGACAAAACAAGGACGTAAGACAACCACAAGATACAGAAATAAAAAGACGACATTGAGAACTAAAGCACTCATAGTGTGAACTCCCATGAAAACTGGGGGTGACATCAAGTGCCCCGGAAGGGTGACCATGTCCTGCTCCGCTAAGCGGCACCCGTCACGCTATCAGTGAGTCGTTCCAGATTTAGTAGAACAACAATAAAAGCGTTGTTCCATTCCTTGTTTTTGCCATGTATTTGTAGAGACTTTGTCTCATTTGCATTTACTCCATATCCCTTTATTGCTTCATTGCTTATTTTAGATGTTGTGGTTTCTGTCGTTTTCTTTATCTGGCGGATATATAAATGGGATCCATTAAGCAAAAGATGCGTTATTGATACATAGAATATAATCAATATATCTGTAAGTGAGATTGAAGGATCTAGCATCTTTTATTTTATGATCTTTCACGAGTCCCTGAAGAAATGCAGTCTCGTAAGAGCATATTAACAAGTCTCAAAGTATAGGAGCACAATTAGTTTCCATTGATATGCCAATTTGTCGTTGATAAATAGCACCTTCAAATGTGACAAATATATCATCAATAAGAAATCAAGCATACTATACAACTGTTTTTTGTCGTAACATACTTCTCCTTTAAAATTGGATTTTGAAAAAAAAATGTGAATTTGTAACCTAAGTCAACATATCTTTTAGAATCGGAAAAGGCTTTTTGAATGATACCTTTGATTCGTGATTTTAGTTTATCATGAGAAAAAGTGGTATACGATTTACGTTTTTCCAATCAACCCTTCGATTCTTAAAGTATCCACCTGTGATTTTTGTCACTTCGGGTAAATGATGTCTACAAAGTCTAAAAACTGGAGATTGTAAATGGTAAGGATATCGTCATTGAAAATAGAAATTAGTTTGTCATTGTATGGTTCTGTTTTGAAGTTTTTTTTTATGAAGTCTCGTTCGTAACAAAACAGCTAGGAAATGGTCTGCAATGACAGGTGCAAATTTTTTACCCATGGGAATAACTATAACCTGTTGATAAACAATGTTGCTAATACGAACAAAAATGTACTTGTGTATAAATCATACCATCACATGTCCAGCAACAATGAATACAGTAGTAAAATTGGAACAGAATCCGTATTCTTCGTAAGAACAAATGAACTGCAGACCAGAAATACCTTCATTCAAGAGCATCGGTTTTATAATGCAACATTTGAAAGTATTTAATTTATTTTAAACTACAGTCTGTGTTATTCTCATCTATTATCCGTGTTTTAAATGGATTGTAAAATAATTATATTAACAAATTACCAATAAAGTCGAATCTAAATAGTAAAGCAAAAATCAGTTATGGACAGAGATATACAAGAGGGAGAAACTTTTTATTTTTGAACAAAATTATGTTCAATTTAGATATTGCAACTTTCGAAATAATATCGGTTTTCGGGCCATCATTGAAGGACCGGCTACTTGGTTGGTGAATACTCTCGGGGACTTACAGTCAATCAGGAGAGATTTCGGCCAAGTGGTAATAAATAACAAAATACCGAAGAATATTGTTTAGTTAGGAAAAACTTCAGCCTTAATGTTTGGAAACGGCAATAGGAAAAATAATAAAAATAACATATTTTGTTTAAGTGTCACATATTTGTCTATACAAGTATAAAACAGATAATATGCATATAAACAAAGGAAAATAAGACAAATACCCAGCCTATACTGACTTATGAGATATTTTTAACACATTTTAACAGAATATATAAAAATATGAAAAAATATAGTTAGACGCGTTAAAAACAAATAAATAAAATGAAATAGTAGCAATGATATAATCAAAAAGAAATAATGAAAGATGAAAATTTTTAAAACAAAATTTAATAAATATAACTTAACTATACTCAATATACGTGAAGTTTCTTTTTTAACTGAATTAATGATACATAAATTTGAATTATATTTTAAATGATTCTTTAATATTTTTGAACATGCTACGCGAAAATGTTCTAATTACTTGTCTAGGGGTTTCATAAATCCATCTATGCCTTATTAGCTAATGTCCTATAATCATATTGTCTTCAGAGAAAATATTCCTGTTGTCCTTATCATTGAAAAAAATAGTTAAGTAACATGTAATTGTTTATTTTATTAGGGACGGAAGGACCTTTTTCGGGACGCCGTGAAAAGCCATTTTATTCAGCGGGAATTCGGGATTAACCCTTAACAGGATCCGGGATTTGCATTGCCTTTTTCGGGATTCGGGATTAAAAAAATTATTTTTTTGGGAATTCGGGATTTGAAAGTTATTTTTACGGGATCCCGGGATAAGACCCCCTCCTACCCACCCTCTTTTATACATTTTGTATGTGTGTTGTCGACATAATTAATAAAAAACATATATGCTACTCAACAAAAGAAACGATACACATATAATTTTGTAAATATTTTTGTATTTCGGAATTTAGATTTTTTATTTAAGTATATAAATGTATTCAACGTCAAAACGCATTTGTTTATTCAACTTTTAAACCAATTCCGAAACGGATACGATGGAAATCCGGAATTGTATTTTTTCGCCCGATGATCGCGTTCGCCGTTACCAGATGGATAATTTAAATTGTTTGATGTCCATAATTTGGATACTTAATCATGTTAACAATTTGCCATCTTAAAAAGTGGCAAACAATGTCTCATTTCGATGCCCTGTTCAATCCAAAAGCAATGTTGACAATGACTTAGCGCAGTCAGACCGTTGATCTGGATTTTTACCCTCGAAATGCATTGCTATGTGATAAGAAGAACAAACTAAAGAGTATCAATGAATCCAAAGAAAACAAGCTTATCAAATGATAGATTACGTGGCAGCAGGTCTGTTGAGACGTCACAACGTCAAGATCGCATAACACGCGTTTTACCGTTATGAGATCGGTAGTTGACAACGGAAAATAGGCCCGAGGAAGTCATGGTCGACTTAGCAATAGGGATTTGACTTCAGTCGGTTCGAAAATGTGCTGGTTTGGTAAAAAGAAAATTTGGACATACTCACTATTAACACCTGCAAAAAGAAATTCCAGATAATGACCTTGACCGTGACCGGAAATGGTTCAGAAATTGTAAGAGAAATCTTCGGGTATAATGTTAACTCTTACAAGCAAAAATACATTTTGTCTATGAGTTATGGTTTTTGTGCTAGAAAGTAACATATTATTTTTGACTATAAAATCTGTGTATCGTTTCTTTTGTTGAGTAGTATATATGCAAAAATAAAATTTTACAACTAAAAAAACTTTCATAGTTCCATATTTTCATATGTCTAAATATGGATATACATGCACGGGAAATTATTTCAATGTATGTGTACTTAAAATGTATTTCAGCAGACTAAGCTCCTTGAGGTAGCCGACAGCTTAGTGGTAAACACGCCTTGACCCATCTTTCAAAATTACGTTTTGTCTGTTTTCATTTTAAAGATTATGGTCATGGAGTTAGTAGTCCATCTGTTCTTGTTTTATTTCGTATGTTTCGTATACTATAGGGAAGCGGGACAGAGAAAGGGGAGGTCTTGGTACCTATAAACCGGTCTAACCCTACCGCTAGCTTTTGCAAGTACCGGTACTTAAACTGCCTGTCCCTAATTCCTATCGTTGTTGACATTTTCTTTCTTTTTTGTGTTTTTTTTTCTTTTGTGTGTGTGTGTGTGTTTTCTTGTCTGTTTGCTTGGTACATTGTGATTGTGTTTTTCGGCCATGGTAGGTGTTTCCTATTATCGTTGTTATTCTATTTTTCACTCATTTCTTTATTTTTTACATATAGGCAAATGCATTACGTGGAAATGAAGATCTGCACATTTGTATCAGCACTCTTAGTTCCCTCTCACGGACTATAACCGCCTTCTTGTGATATCAATGGCAAAAAAGCCTGCACTTCTTCCTGTGCCTAGACCACTCGGCAATTTATGCTTTAGAAATAAATAATGGAGTAAATGCAAATGAGAAAAAGTCTTTCAAATTCTAAAGGTATGTCCAGCCAAGACAGTTTGTACAAATGAAAATAAGAAATCCTTGCCATTTTTGTTTTCTTGCAGTACCTTGACTGTGTAGAGGACCTTGCTGTACAAATTATAGGCAACACAATAGCCAGTAAGATATTTTATCGCTAATTTGCTTGATTTTCAATTGTTTCCGAGCGACGATAATTCTATTATCACTGCACTGCGCTGATATGAACATATTATCGTCAATCTCCATGGAACGTTAGCAACAGCGTATTAATATCACGTCGCGTGACGTTTGGTGAAAAAAATAATCCCTCAAAGAAAGCGCTATATTTAACTAAAAATTACATGTTTAACCTAAAAAATATTTCAGTAGAAAAAGAAACATATATATCGTGTATATTAATAACAAAATTAATGATAAAAATACTATTAGTAATTTGTTTTGCTCGGATGGATTTCTCAGCTCGTATTGCATCTCGTGCTCTGCACTCGATGCAATACAAACTGAGAATTCCATACTCGCAAATCAAATTACTAATAGTATATAAGTAAATTGAATAATTTCCAGGCACGAGAATTTCAATATGACAGTATTTACACTGTTGAGATTGTCGCGGTACACATAACAAGAAGTAGAGTTTACAGGAACAGTAGCAAAATAGACATTAGAGTAACCCAAAATATAAATACTGAAGTCAAGCCTTGATAAAAATAAATCTGGAAAGTTTGAGGATTGGTAGGTGTGTGCAATTGATACCCTGTCCTGCTTCTACGTGTACAATTGATACCCTGTCCTGCTTCTACGTGTACAATTGCAAAAACGCTATGAAGTCGATAATTTTTTTTTTTTAATTTACTAATGTCTATTTCGATGAAATAATGATTAACTTTTATATTTATGATTAAAGAAAGATCAGGGTAGGTACAAGGTATGACTTTGAAACTGGAAAGCATTGTTTGTGTTTAAGTATTCGCATTAAAATTTAAAAAAATGTAAGCAAGCTATAGAAGAATGCAGAGTCACCGAAAACCTTTCTTGATAGCCATGCATTTCCTATGGTTAAAATATTAATAGCCTTGGTAAATGTTTATATATGGCATTGAAGTTATTTACATCCTTGGTAAATGTTTATATATGGCCTTTTTCTTTACAAATTAGAAGGTTATGGATCCTAACATTAAAGGAAAGGAAATGCTCAGATCTTACCAAATCAATATAAAAATAAAATGAATTGATCGAATACAGTCCAATATATACTTGAAAAATAATTAATTGGGGTAATTACAAAATAACCGAACAGAGTGGTCAAAAGCCGAAGTCTATGGGACAAAAAGACAAATCAGGTGGATATTAACCGCAAAATTGTCGACCGCAATGGTCCTAACTTGGTACAGGCATTTCAAGAGAAATTATGGGTTAAACTGGTTTTATGGCTAGCAAAACACCCCGTTCCATTGCTACAGTGTCCGGAATCAACAGCAGCTCCCTTTGGTAGGTCGTAAGTCACTTAAATGTTTATTCCAGTTCTAAGTAAAAATAGTGTTCTGAAAGATCATCTATCGAGAATAATACCCTAGTATAGAAGAATTTGCTGAAGAGATTAAAAAAAATCTCTTTCATCAAAACTTTATCAAAAATTCTTTATTTTATACCTGAAGAGGAAAAAGAAAGGTATACGTTTTTCTACACGAGTTAGCAGATTTACGTGTTAGTAGGTATACAAATTAGTGAGTAGAATTAAAAGAATGCTAGTAAAAGAATAAAAAGATAACAGGAAACACCTACAATGGCTGAAAAACATAGTCATATGCCACAATGTACCAAGGAACGGCACAAGAAAAATGTAAACAACGAATTAATAGTCTACCTGTATTAGGTTTTATTTTTATGTTCGTTATACCATTTGGAATCGGGAAAGAGAAAGGAGACGTTTGGATAACCATAAGCTGGTCTAACACTACCTTTAACTCATGATAGTGCCTGTACCAAGTTTGGCAATAACGAGATCATATTGTCGTCTATATTTTTCTTTTGTCTTTATTTTTGCTTTTCTTGTGGGGTTCCCTGGCAGATTTTGGCATGCTATAGAACTTTACTGCAATTGTAGGTATTTCCTATTATCTTTTTGTCATTAATTCTGTACTGATAGGTTAAATAAGATCACAGATTAGAATGGAAAAGGATATCATGGTGGTCCATCAATAAAAAACTGTAGTAGAACTCAACACCCCTTTTTGCATTTTATTATTACATCAACCTTTTTTATTATTACATTTAGCTTTTACTTTGTTTTCTATTCTACATTTAAACTTTATGACAAAATAACTAAATATCGAAGTTACGGTGAGTTTACTTTCTGCATATGCGCATTTCGACAACTTATGTCTCTTCAGTGCAGATAAAATCTAAACGCTTGGAAGACCATAAAGTCAAAGATGTTTAAAACCTGATAGAGAACAAATTACCAAATATGATCTAAATAGAAAGCCAAAAGCAGCTTAGGACAGAGCTATGCACGAGAGATACTCCTTAGTTTTCAATAAAATTTACAAAAATTTAGATATTGGAAGGTTTCAAAAATAATTGGCTTTCGGGTCAGCACCGAAGTACTGACTAATGGGCTGGTGAATATCCTCGGGGACTAACAGTCCACCAGCAGAGGCATAGACCCAGTGGTAACAAATGACAAAAGCGATTACTTCAATTTTCCAATAGTAATCTTTCCTTTTCTTTGTACATTCCAAAAGCACTCGCATATGGAGTTTACAACTCCCAACTCATTCGCTACTCAAGGGCATGTGGCCGATACAGGGACGACCTTGATAGGGCTCGGTGTTTTACAAATAGGGTACTTAAGCAAAGGTAAGTTACCCATTAATTGAAGTCATCACTACAGAAAATTTACGGTCGACATCAAGATCTTGAGGACCATTATGGGATTCTGTTTCCCAGATGAAAACAGATCTTTCGTTTTGCCAGTAAAGTTTGTTTCTCCTCTACTGGATTTGACTTTACGACCAGAGTTGACATGTTCAGCATGGCGGATGTCTTATAATAAGCAGGAGAATCTTACTCTACAGGTACACCTGATCTCACCCATTGTTTTTATTCAGTTCGTGTTGTTCATTTTTGTACAAGTTTCTGTCTTCATTTTTGTTTTAGCCGTGATCATGTTCTTTATGTTTCTTTGTTTTCCGGTGTTGTCATTGTCCTTGGATTGTTCGTTTTAGACTGACGATTCGGTTCTCACTTCCTTCGTCAGACATGGAGCCTGAATCAAGCTAAATATCAGAACTTTTAAATAATTGGTCGGAAATATGTCTGTATAAGAAGACTCGTGTCTTAGTATGCATACTTTTGGACAACACTGTTATATATTCGCCGTCTTAGACGATTATATGTCACATAAAAATTATACCTTTGAATAAAGCTGTTATGCATTCGCCGTCTTAGGCGAAATATATCTGCATAAGTAGACTCATTTTATAATATTTATAGGAGAGAATCACCATAATTACTGAGTGCTGTAAAGTTAATGTAAAAACAGAAAAAAACTCCTTACCTTACAACGATTACTATATGTAGAAAGTATAAATTATAGCTTAGATCTCAGCTGTTCCGTCATCCTTCATACAAACAATTAATGTCCGGTTGGGTTTGATTGACAGGAAAGAAGTCACTTGATGAAACTCTGTATGATATGAAGTTCTGAAAGAATCAATACAAGTCCGTCACCGACTTTACATCTGTCTATTACATATCTATTAGGCAACATGGATCTTTATTGCTACAATGTTTTAAATAATTACCCTAATCATAGCTTCAGATGGATCAGTGATACAATTAAAGATCTTTGAAATACTATCATAATTATCTAGATCAAATTAGAAAAAGATAATTATATATCATTACATTCCAGTAGCAATACAACCCATAAAACATTGTTTAAATGTCATAAGATAAAAGCTTTCATTTATGTTCCTTGAAAGATTGGACATTATTCTTCTTTTTCTGTACTCAGAGCAAACGAAAAGGGGTTTTGTTTCTAGCTAATCATTACATTGTGTACCGGTATCATACGGTTCATCAGTCGTTTTACTCATAGGTTAATATTAGATTATTTACAGACAATGGCTGTAATTGTTTGACATAAAACATACAAAGTCAATTTGAAAGACATGGAAAATATTGGCATTTGTCGTGTATATTCTTTCTAATTGGGAATTTTATTATATGCATGATGTAGACTTAAAAAGATATCGTCTGTCTGAACTGTAGCAATCTCCAAGATCTGTCAAGAATTTGTCTTTGGTCATTGTTTGCAGGCGTACGTCTGTACTTGTTACTGTCATCATTGACAATACAAATCCATGTATTAGGATGACTCAAAGACGAAATATCACAGTGCCATATTTTTCTTAGGAAATAAAGCAAAATGATTATATTTGGATACATTGTGATCTTGCAATTTAGGAATTTAATTTATTTGATTAATTTATTTATTGGGTGCAAAAGTCCAGATGAATGCGACAAACGGCAATTCAGATACTGTGAATGCACTATTATTCGTGGGGAGCCAATTTTCGTGGATTTCGTGGTTGACTCTAACCACAAAATTAAAAACCCAACGAAATACAAAATTCCCATAACCTTTTAATGGCGAAAGTCTGAAACCACGAATTTAGGAACCCAGGAATGTATGAATTTTAGCAAAACCACGAAAATTGGAACCCACGAAAATAAATGCATCCACAGTATAAGAATGCATGAAATAGTCACTAAAACACGGAAATAAAAAGCATTTGGAACTAAGGTAGTTACAGGTGAAAGCTAGAGCAACGAAAGGTTTTCCGGAAGGGTAGACCTGTCGTGTACGGCACCCATCACACCGTTTGTAAGTTCACCCATGGGAATTCACATATCAAGTATGATTAAATCCGTCAAATCCGTAGAAATGCTGTATTGTTATAATTACATTAACAAATAGGTACCAATCAACAGTAGCAAGTGATCATGGAGGTGGGTCATCATTGAGTGATCTCGATACAAATGTAGTAATTAGACCTACTACCTGCTCTAAACTTTTCTTGTTGTAATATTAATGCATTTTTACCGTAGCAAAATATTCCAATTTTCCATCCAGCTCCCATATAGGTGTGTGTCAATAGAAAAAAGGAGAAAATAGTGTGAAAGAAAGAAACAACACTTGATTGATACAGAAGGGTTCATGTATACAATTATGTTAGCTGAAAGATTTTCGCTGGTCAATTTGAAAATGAATAGGATTTCCACTAAATATCATTTTTGTTAGAAACTGAAAAAGAAATAATTCATTCGAAAAATGATGGGTAGCTGAAGCTGTTTTTGTGATACAAGTGATAAAAAATTTGAAGTAAAACTGAACTCTACTATTGGCAGTATTCGGAATTGCACAATATCATGTTCTTCTTTCATAATTGATGATGTTGTTATACCAAATTTATTTAGAAGTATTTCAATTGAAGTTTCATATGTAAGAAGGCTTGATATTATAGTCAACGGAAATTATGTCCTTAGCTAGCTGTCAGTAACTGCGAGCATTTGTCCGGACAGTACCTGTGTGTATTGTCTTCATGTTTTATGTACTTCATTGTAAGGGTACTCGTATTGATAAGTTGGACTTTTTTCTAGTTTGATTTTTACTGTGAGTCTTTTTGTGTATTTTTTTATTAGCCATTCACCACAGATAGGGGGAGGGTGTTGATCCAAGCAAACGAGTTTAACCTCACCGCAATATTTGCGTCTGTCCCAAGTCAGGAATATGTTGGTCATTGGCTTGTCCTTGTCTTCTTATAAAATTTACGTTTCTTGATATTTGGGTTAGTGGATGTGGTTTGTTTCCATTGATTTATTCACTTTTTTATCTTTTTGAGGCCATTTAGGGCTTGATATATGGTGTGAGGTTCCTCCCTGTGTTGAAGACCGTACGGTGACCCCTAGTTGCTTTGTTTTTGGTCGTTTTAACCTGGATATGGGATGTTGTCTCCTTGACATTTACCCCATTTCCTTTCTTTTTCATATCTACTGAAAATAAGTGTAACAACAGCAATGTTTATCCATAAACAAACGTGAAAAAATAAATAGAATTTTAAAATCTTTTGCAAGAACGGTACTAAAAATGTATAAAAAATATATAACAAAATATGGGTGTTTGTGGGCAAAAAAGTATAATGTTTTTGAATTGATAAGAGAGACTTCCAGACTCTGATAGAAATGCCAAAAACGTTACCAGCGAGCATCGTTAAACTAATAACAGTGAACCAATAATAGTATTTCTTCTGATGAACTTAGCTATAAAATATTTATGGTGGTCCAAGGTAACCATTCTTCCCCATGTAATACATCAAAGTAACATAATAAACGATAAAAGTTGAATTTCAACAAGTTTTGTCATATTTAATACTTTATCTTAAATAGTAGTATTCCTTATCGACTATGCAGTCCACATTCACAGTGGCTGCTTTTTTGCTATAGTAATTTCAGTAATTTAATCATTTGAAATGAAGTTTAGCAAATGTTGCAAGACTTTGTAAAAATTATAAGTGATTTTTTGGTTAATTTTGTACAAATTATAATTTCTAAAAAATTACAATTTGTACGCAACATATATTTACCTTTCGTACGACCCAATCCTTGCATCGATTTTCGTGTAACTTAGCTCTTTTAAAGTTGGTTACAATGACCCTAGCTTTGTTATAGATATAAATATGAATAACAACAAAATTATTGAACAGATTTGGCGAAAGCAGGTATCGACAACCGGAAAAATTGAAAACCGCAATGTGACTGGTGGTTTACAGCTGCAGGCATTCAAAAGAAATGGAGGGTTTAACTGATTTAATTGCGCGCGAAACCTTCCCATCAACTTCCATTGTGTTTTTGCCCTGGGTGAGAACTTGATACCTCAATAAGATTAACCGTAGCCAATACTTATTCAAACCGGTCAAAGATTCCTATGAACAAATGCTTTACTATATTTTTACAGTTGGGTGCAGTCATAACCTCTCACAAAGTTAACTTAGAATTGTCTTAATGACTGCTCTAAGTTAACTTAGAACTGTTCTAGAACAGTTCTAGAGCTGCTTTAGAAAAGTGTTCTAAAAGCAGTCATTGTCAAGAACTGTTCTAAAAGCAGTCATAGAGTAGAACTGTTCTAAAAGCAGTCATTGAGTAGAACTGTTCTAAAAACAGTCATAACATGTTCTAAAAGCAGTCATGGTAATCAGTATGACTGCTTTTAGAACTGTTTTAAGTTAACTTAGAAATGACCGTTTTTATGACCACTTTTAGAACTGCTCTGTCTTATGACCACTTTTAGAACTGCTCTATTTTATGACTGCTTTTAGAACTGTTCTAAGTTAAGTAAGTGAGAACCGAACCGTCAGTCTGAAAAGAACAATCCAAGGACAATGGTAACGTCGGAAAAACGAAGAAAACGAAGACATAACATGAGCACGGCACAGAAAGGAAAATGAAGACACGCACATATACAAAAATGAACAAAACGGACCCAATAAAAACCATGGGTGAGATCAGATGCACCGGTAGAGTAAGCATCTCCTGCTTCTTATAAGACACCCGCCGTGTTGAACATGTCAACTCCAGTAGTAACGTCAAATCCGGTAGAGGGAAATCAAACTTTTTTGGACTTTTTTCTAGTTTGATTTTTACTGTGAGTCTTTTTGTGTATTTATTTTTAGCCATTCACCACGCATAGGAGGAGGGTTTGGATCCAAGAAAACGAGTTTAACCCACTGCAATTTTTGCGCCTGTCCCAGGTCAGGAATATGTTGGTCATTGGCTTGTCCTTGTCTTCTTATAAAATTTTAGTTTCTTGATATTTGGGTTATTGGATGTGGTTTGTTTCCATTGATTTATTCACTTTTTTACCTTTTCGGGGCCATTTAGAGCTTACTATATGGTGTGAGGTTCCTCACTGTGTTGAAGACCATATGGTGACCCCCTAGATGTTTTGTTTTTTGTCGTTTTAACCTGGATATGGGATGTTGTCTCCTTGACATTTACCCCATTTCCTTTCTTTTTCATATTTAGTGGCAAAGAGAAAGATCTGTTGTCTGGGAAACAGATATCTCATAGCGGTCCACAAGATCGTGATTTCGACCGTAAAACTTCTGTAGTGATGACCTCAAGTTATGGGCAACATACCCTTGCTTAAGTATTTGTAAGCAACCGAGCTCTATCAAGGTAGTCACTGTATCGACCACAGGCCCTTGAGTAGCGAATGAGTTGGGAGATGTAAACTCCGTATGCTGGTGCTTTTGGAATGCTGCTACAAAGAAAAGAGAAGTTGACTATTGGAAAAGTGAAGTCATCGCGTTTGTCATATAGCCTAGTTTGTAGTGTACCTCTTTTGTCAATTTCAAGATGAAGGTCAAGGAACGAGGCTGATGTGGAAGTATCTTTAGTATCCTTAATTTCTAGCTCTTTTGAATAGATAAGATGATGAAAATCACCAAAGCGAGGATTGTTTAGTGATAAAATATCATCTATATAACGGAAGCTGAAATTAAAGGACTGGGCCAGTTTTTTATCTTTATTTTGAAGAAGCTCTTTGATGAATTCAGCTTCATATGAGTGGAGAAATAGATCGGCTAAAAGAGGGGCACAGTTTGTGCCCATTGGAATTCCGATAGTCTGTTGAAAAACAAGTCCTCCAAACTGGACAAATATATTGTCGATCAGAAACTCTAACATTTTAATCACTTCTTCCTCTGTATATTTTTTCTGTGATTCTGAGTCGTATTTCACAAAGTATGCTTGTTCTCTGCCTACAACAATGTACTTATATCTTTGTTCGCCATTCTTGCGGGACAAACATCTATGAATTATATCTTTCAGCCGTGATTTCAGTTGTTCATGGGGAATTGAAGTATAAAGCGTGGAAAAGTTAAAAGTTTTAATGCTGTTACAGTGTGATAATGATCTCGATTTTAAGATGTCAAGCAGATCCTTAGAGTTTTTTAATATCTTACACCACTTCTTGAAAAGCTAGTATCACAATATTTTTGAAGGCCCTCTTTTACGGCTGTCAAGATGGATGTTAATAGCTTAGAATCCAGCGATGTACCGTTGTTTGTATGGGCATTTGTGTAATTTTGGTACTTAGAAAATGACCGTTTTTATGACCGTTTCTAGAACTGTTCTACGTCTGCTCTAAGTTAACTTCAACTTAACTTAGAATTGTTTCTAAGTTAACTTGGAGTTAACTTGGAATGAGAGGTTATAACTGCACCCAACTGTAGATAGAATAGCCTTTACACTCTTCGGCATTGTAGCTATGAGTTTTTTGTTTTGTTTTTTGTTTTTGTTTTTTTTTTTTTTTTTTTTTTTTTTTTTTTTTTTTTGTGTGTGTGTGCTAGATTATGAATATATTTTTGTTCCTATAGTACGATAGCAAAAAACAAAATATGATTTCTTCTGCCTTAATCAATCCCATTATGACATCGTCTTTATCTTGAACAGAAACTGTGTCAATGCTGTTTTGTGTGTCAGAATTATTGTCCCATTATAACGTGTAGTCACGCTAGGGCCGAATAACTACTGACGTCAACATATTTTTCTGAGCTGACAATTTTTTATTACTTTATCATTTCATGAAATTTGGTGAGCAGTCAAAACCAATATTATACTAAAATCGAGACGGTCAAATCCAAATAATGCCAAAGTCGATGCTCTGTAACACACCTAGTAATACCACTGAATAATTGATTCAAACCAACATCACAAATTTCCAAATAACTGTATGCCGAATTTACAAAATATTGAAAAGGGGTATAAAAAAGTTCTATAATCTGCTGAATACATTATGCTTACGACAGACCTAACCGATTGTGCAATAATTTTACTGAACGGTCAGACTAAAATCATGCCGCTCTGGACAAAGTAAAACGTCAATGCTAAATGTGACTCTGACAGGACTAAATGTTTATGCTAAAATCTTAGAGAATAGGGCTAATCGGTAATGCTTAGTCCTGACGGGAACATGGCGTTAAAATGGTACTAAAATCCGCTTAGGAGAGGACGAATCTATGATTCATAAAGTAACTGATGACAGAGCCTACGAATCATGCCAAAATTCGACGACAACACAGCTAATTGGTGATACTGAAACATGATGAGAACACAGCTAATTGGTGATACTTAAACGCCCTGAGAACACGGCTGAAATTACTGAAACGCGCTGTAAACACGGCTAAAACTACAAAAACACGCGTAAAATGTAATGTTTAAATCCACGAAAAGGCACTTAGGGGTAAGATTTCAAAATACGAACGACATCGATTGGCCGATCATAAAATTTGCAACGGACAGGGAGGCAAATTCTAAATAAAAAAGAATCGAATGGATGAAGGTATTCTTAAATTAACTGAGGATAGGGATAAAAAATGTAAATTTTGCTGTACACATTGCAAAACATGCTATAAAGAATCAAATGAGGATAATGTGATGCTAAATGGAATATACCGCCGACAATGCTATATGTTTACTTTTCATAAATTGTAATCAAAGATTACATGCTAGAATCATTTGATTACAGGGTCTAGACATTTGTATTAAAATTTGCAAAATATTCAAGGTAATACCAAACATTTTTTTTTTCAAAATTCCATCTAAGATAGATCTAAAAGGTGCTACTATATTCCGTATAACACAGACATATTTATTCCTTAGATGTAGAGCGATACCTCAACAACTATAGACAGTGTTGACTTCTCAAATTAAAGGGATAAGCAAAGAAAATATCTTCTGTGGACAGTTCTAACAGTGATGTCAACGTTCGCTTAAAATACAGCTTAACAATTCTAACCAAGGAACACACCTAAAGATACCGAATTTCAGCAAAACATATTTAAACTGTCACTGTAAAATCCGTTTTATGGGAGGCTTAAATTGCTGAGGAAGATATTAAACAATAAATAAGAGTAAAAGGTGCGACCAACATTGATAAAAAAAGAAACTTAGAATAAGGTCACTGTTTGATACATTGGTTATGTTCTCTGGTTTAATTACTCATTTTTCGTTAAATAAAACCTATAAATATATACTCCAGAATTAGAGTTAAAAATCCGCTAGATCTACATCTTTTTGGACTTGCATAAAACCATACACAACAATCTTCCAGTCATCATAAGGACTGACTATTTCTGGTTTCATCTAAACTTGAAATCATATACACCCAAAGTAGATAGTAATATTGCTTCATATACACATTGTTTGATTAATATTTTATAAGCTAAGCAATGAAGGGATATGGAGTAAATGTACATGAACAGTCTCTACAGATACATGGCAAAAACAAGCAATGGAACAATGCTTTTGTCATAGTTTTAAAATGTCAAAAATATAAAATATTGTATTTTGCATCTTTTCATGTCATGTTTAGGATCAAAGTTCTTCATTTTCTTTTTACAATCTCTATTTAACATTGTTATTTAAAAATAATTTTGTATGTACCGAACTTTTAATATTTTCGTTATATGTGTCATGATGCTTAATTTCTAATTATGCCTGCGTCCCAACACTTCTTTGTGGATTATCAAAAATTAAGAATACAAGATTAATAGGATCTTGCATAAGGTCATATTGAAGATTGGGATATCTTTCACGAGTGTTAGAAATTTCGACTTTTCTCGAGGTGAGCGTAGCGAAACGAGAGGAAAAGACGTAGAATTTCTTACACGAGTGATATCCCGATCTTTGATTTTGATCGAATGCAAATTCCTATTTCTTCCGTAAAATACGAAAAGAAACACCTGCAAACCTATACCGTGTGAACAACGTCGTCGCCATTTGAATGTACTTTACATTGTGACGTCAGGAGTTTTATGACGTTTAGTCATGGTAACGATTGTTTTATCGCAAAAATGAACACTTATGGTTGGTCATTTACCCGTGTAAGATGAGGTCGCGTGCATCGATCTTACATGGGTCATCTTACACTGTAAACCACCATTTACGGAAGAAAAGCCGGAGACAACAATGCTGAATTAATTCATTATTCATGTCAAAACGAACCAAAAGTGGAGTCAATAATAGTTAATTGGCACTTCTTGGTTTCTTTACATCAAATCTTTTTTGACACTTCTAGCTTTCTTTAAATAAAATCTATTTTTATTTTTGGTCAAAGTGGTTCCGGGGTTTTCATTGAGCAAATTAGGGACTTTTGTATAAAAAATTAGGAAAGCTTGCAAGGAGAGAGAAATGTAAGTTGAGGGTTGAGCTCCGCTCGGCGAACGGAAAATTTCCTAAATATTATGTATATGTTGTATATGAATTTAAATTGATGTCTGCTGAAGATAAAATATGCGAACGTTCATGTATCCAGATGTTTCATCTAATGGACAATTATGTATATCAAATACGGGTTCACTGGAATCCCGTATCCTCTGTGCGAACGACCATAACAGTAACTCTGACTTCCGACTGGAGAATCCAGATTAGAACTATATTTCATTCTTTCATCTATCGTCATCCGGTTATACAAAAATTCTATTAAATCTTGAAGTCACCATAAGGCCTTTTCTCCTTCCTCATATTAAGTTCAAGACGACCCCTAGCGCCAGTTTGAGCTGAATTCATTGCTACATGTTGAGCAACGCTGCATCCATGTTTTGTGACTCATGGATGCGGGATCGTCAATAAACATAAAATCAACTGACAAAGTTTTCAAACAACTGCTGTCGTCCGTGTTCGACGAAATGAATTATAGAAGACAAGCACAGCGTTTAACTGCAGGGCACACATCTAGTAAATAGAAAGAAAACTCGACATAATAAAATCATGAATGTGAGCACAATAACCATGTGGTCAGAATAAAAAAAATTAAAATGCTAGTATTGATAATGAGCAATAGGCTCTTTAGATTCCTGAGTGTTACAGGTATCGAACTCTGAATTCATAATATACGGCTCATTGATCCTCTTACACGTAAAGAAATTATGCATGTTTTGACGAAATACATCGACGACCAAATACTAAAGCAAAAACAGTATAAAATGGAAAATCAAAAATTCAAAAATATGGCTTCAGATGCAATATAAATGGAGGCACCATTCATCACAAAGATAAAACAAATATACACAAATGAACATGAGAACTACAAAACTAAAGCACTACAGCTACCATACGATTACAGGCTTAAGATTTTAAGCTTAAGCCATGTAAGCTTGAAGACGAAAGACGAGTCAATAATTTCAGCCCCCCTCTGAGTCTAGCAAGTAAAAACCTTCACTACTCAATGCTTGGTGAAATGCCTTTTTGAAATATTATATTTTGGATACTTAATTGTATCATCTACGCTCATAGTTATATATAATTGATTGATTGATTATCTTTTATTCCTCCAATAAATATGAAGAGTACATTTTTATAACATCAATAAGAATTAACTCATACAATACTAAACATATATACATAAAAAGGTGCAGCATAGTTCAAATATAGATATATTCATATCCCATTTACTTAAAATCATATCAGTATGAGTGAAGGGCGTATTTAAATTCTACATGGAGTTTAAACATAAAATCAGCTGTGTGACACATCAGTCGTGCCCACATATCTGCTGACAACGCCTGAATTTTGTCAGTCATTCCGCCTTAAAATTCATCGTCATCTTGTTCAAAATAACTAATTGAATCTCTTACTGGTAAGAGGTCAACTATTTTGTAAAATATTTCAGACCGAGTATCTAGAAAATATGAACAACTTAGAACGAAGTGTTGAAGCATATCATCTGTATACACATTGCACAGAGAGCAGTTACCGGAATTTATCGGTAAAGAGCCCAGTTAAGTTTTTCGTTGAATGCAGGAAACATGACTGCTAGTCGTAAAAGTCTATGTTCAGTCAGATTTGTGTATGTTTGCATAACGCACCAGGTCTGTTCGTTTTGTAATGGCAATCCTCCATTGGTTTTCTTCATAAATTTCCAGACTTTGGTTTATTATTTTCTTCCACAAAAACTTCTTAGGAAAATAGCAATCAGTCAAGTAACCTGCGAGAAAAAGTGTTAAGTCGTATTTAGATAACAATTCGATGAATTCAAAAGTAATCGATTTTCTACCACAGTCCCAGGTAAGAACCTGTCTCATACGAGGGTTAAATATCAGTTTATGGATAAAGTCAGCTTTAGCAAGGCACAATCTACCAGAAAACAATTACTTCATTGTGTCTATATATCCATTTAAAGACCAAAGTCCTAAGTTGCTGACAGAAGATTCGAAAGGGCTTCTCTTGTAGAATCTCAATATGAAACGTGAAAAATATCTTTGAGTTGTTTAAAGAATTTAAATTTCACGACTTGTAAGCGGTCCCCGTGTTTCAGAGGCGAAAAGCCCAGTAGGCAGTATTACTCGCTCCAAAATAATACTACTTATAATTGCACTCATGCCCAGTGGATTAAGTCCAACAGAGTTAAGAGAGTGAAGTTTTTGCTTAAGTTTTTTTTTTTTTATATATATATATTTTCTGTCCTTTCAAACGTATTGTTTTCCGTATCAAGTATAGTCCCAGCATAAGTAATTGTATTTTTCCATTCGACATCAGAATCACCTAGTTTTAAATGTAAAAGTTCATTCCGATTTTGGTTCCTTTTAGGCGAGAATCTATGAGCACTACTTTTTGATATGTTGTATTTCAACTTCCATTTTTTAGCATTCCAGTCAACAATATTAAGTATTTTTTTGCAGTTATTTATCGTCGTGCCTAGAATAGTTGTATCATCAGCTAAGAGTATAGCAGGAATTCGGAGATGAAAGATGAGTAAATAATTTCAGCCCCTCTGAGTCTAGCAAGTAAAAACCTTCACGTAATGGTATCATCTATACTCATAGTTATGTATAAACCGTTTTTATCTAAACATTCATTTAAACTGCATATTGTGCACTTCAATTTGTTTCAAATAGATTTAAGAAAATGAAAAGCAAAAGCATGCACAATTTATTTGGAAGACGACACAGTTTACAAGATTGATTGATTGATTGAATATTGTTTAACGTCTTCTGAGCAATATTTCAGCTATATCAAAACGACAACAAGTATGTTAATAAATAATCACTTTGGGGTATGGGCAGGGTCATGGGACGGGAAATTCTGACTGCCACTGGAAAAGTAGGGTGAAATCGAAAGAGGCGGGGAATTTAGTCTTGTTACCGATCACCTACGGACCACTAAGAAAAGAGCTTGCTACAAGGGTTCTTTAACGTGCAGGAAGCGTGGCATTTCTGCCAACACGTGGACCTGAGTTTACATCCCATCCGAAAGATGGGTTGTGTATTTATTCATTCCGCACAACCACGGACATCCAGTTTTGGAGAGGTTGTCCTCCGCAACCTGGAATACTGGGTCCTATTTCTATATCCCGGGATTCCCTCGGGTCAGCCCCGTTTAGGAGAGGTCATACACCGCAAGCCGGAGATACTATGTCCTATTTCTATACCCCCGGAGTTCCCTCGGGGCCCAGTTTACAAAAAGCATGTCTCTGAATAACTCCAATTTTTATGTTTAATTAACAGGAAGTAATTAAAAGAAAACATGTGTAATCATAATATGTCATTAATTTTCATCAATCTGGAGATAAATAACCAAGTATAATTGCGAGATTGAAACCACAGGTGAAGTATATAGACTTGTAGCAGTAATCTAAACAGTTAGCAGGAACACGATGCTGTTTCAAAGTATGGACTGATACAATAGATAATGATATAGATACCTCTGTAAGGATATTATATATCATCACCTGTTACAGGTGTATTATATTGCAATGCATCAGATCGTTGGAATTTTGCTGAATGTT
Organism: Modiolus philippinarum; assembly: GCA_002080025.1. NCBI lineage: Eukaryota > Metazoa > Mollusca > Bivalvia > Mytilida > Modiolidae > Modiolus > Modiolus philippinarum. The sequence goes on along the minus strand of MJUU01055549.1, from coordinate 237,949 downwards.
TTATGAACAAGTATCATTGTAAGGACAAGGTAATATTGAAGGATCGTATGGAAGTTTATGTATTCCAAAATACTAGCATTTATTAGTGAAGACACTGGCAATTTGTTTCTCAATGTTTAGAACACAATAATAGTAATACTACTAGATCTATGATTTATGAAATAGAGACTGAGCTTTGTCTTATATTATCAGGTGTTTAACCCGGCGGGGGAGGAGGGGAGGGTGTAACTTCCTGTATGTTGGTACACGGGGACGTGCGGCAAATTTTGGTTCTTATTTTACAAATTCTAGTATAAATTTGATGCTCATTTTCCCATTTCATATCTATTTGGGTCTATTTTCAACACATCTGGTATTAATTTGGATTGTCTTTTTAATTTCTTCTCAAATCTATCCAAAGGAGCTCGAAATTAAGGATACTACAAACACTTCGATATCGGCCTTATTCCTTGACCCTCAACTTAAAATTGACAACAGAGGTAAACTTCGAACTAAGCTGTAAAACTAACGCAATGACTTCACTTTTCCAATAGTCAACTTCCCTTTTCTTTGTAGGAACATCAAAACAGCGCCGGCATACGGGGTTTACATATCCAAGCACATTCTCTATTTACGAGACTGTGTTCGATACAGTGATGTCCTTGATAGAGCCTGGTTGCTTACAAATAGGCTACTTCAACAAGGGTATCTTACCCAAAACTTGAAGTCATCCCTCCAGGAGTTTCACGGTCGACATCACAATCTTGTGGACCGCTATGGGATATCTGTTTCCAAGATGACAACAGATCTTTCCCTTTAAGCTTAATTGTTGTTTCCTCTCACGGATTTGACTTTACTAAATAACAAAATACCGAATTATGTTAATTCATTTTCTGCATATGCGCATTTCGACAACTTATGTCTCATCAGTGCAGATAAAACTACATGTTGTAAAACATTTGGAAGTCCAACCACCAAAAACGTGTAAAAGCTGATAGAGAACAAATGACCAAAAGATCTAAATAGAAAAGCTAAAGTTCAGCTAAGGACAGAGCTATTCATGTGGGAGATACTCTTTAGTTTTAAACAAAATTTTGTAAAATTTTGTAAAATTTACTAACCGATTTGACATGATCAACACGCCAGGTGTGTGATATGAAACAGGAGATGCTTTCTCTACCGATGCACCTGATCTCACCCATGGGTTTTTTGTATCCGTGTTGTTCATCTTTGTGTGTGTGTGTCTTTATTTTCTTTTCTGTGCCGTACTTATGTTGTGTCTCTGTTTCTTTGATGTTTCCGATGTTGCCATTGTCCGTGGATTATTCCATTTGGATTGACGGTTCGGTTCTCACTTACTTCATATAAATATTGAGAGAAGATTTATTAAGAAATATCAATTTTATTATGAAATGACAATTCAATATGACAGATTCAAGAATCTACACTTTCTCTTCAAATTATACAAAAAATGTACAATTTACGTCGTATATGGATTTCGATCAAAATCAAGTATTAATTCGGCTACAATTTCTGGACCCCAGCCGCACGCCCCGTACAAAATATATGAGTTACCCCCCCCCCCCCCCGGTGTTAAACCCAATAAAATGCACGCAATGCCTACTTAAATCATCAATCTGAATGGAGAGGGAGGTTGGCGGGACACAGATCCGGTTTAACCCATCATTTAATTTGAATTGTCTATACCAAGACAATACCATTGCAGTTGACAATTCTTCTTGTGGTTTCCCCTGCTATAGTTTTATTTTTAATTAATTTTGTTTTATTACTTTTGTTTGTAACCCCCATTCTCTAGAAAAATATTCCGTTGTAAGAGAAAGCCTTTTATTTATCAGTTAACTGGTACTTTTAAAGGACATTAAAATGTTGAAGATATTAATGCCTATACCTTCTTATTTCTGCATACTGACATTATTTATCCAAACAATCTTTTTTTTTTTTTATTGCAGTCCAAAGTACATACCAAATTACAGCCTATACCTTCTTATGCCTGCACCCTGACATTATTTATCCAAAAACAATCCTTTTTTACTGCAGTGTATTTATTGATACCAAAGTAGATACCAAATTGCATAAAAAGCAGAGCAACACAAGAAACATAACTCATTCTCAAGAGAGTTAAAACAAATGAAAATGTAAAGTAATAGTACAAAAATTACATAAAAGGTCTGAAATAAACATTAAGGTATATAATACCCGCCAACATTTGAAATGGTATGAGGAGTAAAAATGTGATTAAGGTAGGTTTGCGTGATTGAATCACTAAAGGATTTAGAAATGTCATGAGGGATATTCGACAGAGCTAAAATAAAAGCAGGTAAGTGGAAAAAATACATATATTTTGTAACATTATAACAAAAGAACCTATAACGTACGCTAAGACAGCCATGGAAGTTATAACAAAACATATAAAGGGTAATATGTTGTATATGAAACTTAAAATGAGGCATATAAATACATATACGGAGGAACGTATGGCGTAAGAACACGTAATAAAAGTTTTTATGTAAAAACATGGAGTTTCTCGTGTGAATTATGGTTTCACTCCCTCTATCATAGTTTTGTCCTTAGCTATATTTGATATTACCGATTATTCCGATTTCGTTTGGTTTGATGCATTTTAAACGTTTTTTTTTTAAATTATGGATTCCTTTGTTTGGGTTCTGCTGCTGCTGATGAGGAATAAATTTCCGAAATGGCCTTACAGCTCATTAAAATTATTGCAGTTGGAGTTAACATATGTGTTATGGTCTCATGTTCATTTACTCCATATCCTTTAGTAAAATATTTAATACAGGAGTTTGTCTTTTATTGCAGTGTGGAGTTGGTAAAACAATTCCCCGTGGTAGAGATGTATGCTCTTTATTTTTCTTATGTATGCTGTACTTGTACATGAGATAATATCTCATATGTGCACTTTGTTCAATCGCTATTATTTAAATTCATGTAAATTCTAAAACCGAAGGATTAACTCCCTCCATCGTAGTTTTGTCCTTAGCTATATTCGATATTACTGCTTATTCAGATTTCGTTTGGTTGGTGCATTTTAAACGTTTTTTTTTAGATTATGGATTTCCTTTGTTTGGGTTCTAGTGCTTCTGATGAGGAATAGATTTCCGAAATGGCCATACAGCTCATTTAATTTATTGCAGTTGAAGTTAACATATGTGTGATGGTCTCATGTTCATTTACTCCATATCCTTTCGTAAAATATCTACATGATATATAATCAAATACATGGTTCATTTATGTAAGAGGACGACTTTGAAGGACTTTGATTACCCCTATTAAGCTGGGTAATGTTTGGGTAAAGGTAATGTAAACTGTACCGTAATATAAAAAAAATCCCACATTCGCTTTAGGAAATACATTTGTTTTTCGGTCATTTATTATTATTTTTTGTATTTTTTTTTTTTTTTTTTTTTTTTTTTTTTTTTTTTTTTTTGGGGGGGGGGTCTTTTTGGGTTTTTTTTACCATTTCCATGAAAAATAAAAACGAATTGATCCTTGCTAATACCAAAACTTTATCTAAAAAATAACATTTTACCGAAAAACAGTTTGACATTTTTTAAAATGCTCCCGGGATATTATGTTAACACAGTGAAGAGAGAAAATTTATTATGCATGTTACCATTGAGTCGAAACGTGCATCTAGGAATTCATGCTTTACAAAAGTGAAAGCAAAGTCTGCTTGAGTGGTTATTTAGACAGAAACCGTTATACAACGTTACCAAATATTGTGCGTAACGTCAATAGTTATCGCACCAGCTGTATAAAATCAGACCAAGTCCGAGTGTGATAACTAATTTACATCCCAGCTACTATATTAATGGAAGGAAAACTGATATACATTCTTAAAAAATATTTTCATGCTTTAAATCTCATGACATAAATATTCTATACTATAATAATATTTATCCTTATACAATGTAGTGCCCCACAATGATTCTTTATATTTGATTTTTAAACATGGTTTCTCAAACGAGTTCGTGGTGTAATAGGTCAGGCAGAAGTCTAGAGTTGAGACACCCTGGTTCGAATCCCATTATGTTATTTTTCAACGTTTTAAGATCTTGATTTTAAACCATAAAATTTTACTAAGTCCAAAGAACTGAACAGTTCTCAAATCTGGCCTTGATAAAAACAAAATAAAAAGTAAAAATATCCTTTGTTCAAACTGGGGTGAGATTGATGGGGTGATCCGGATCACCCCTGCTAGAACAAAAGAGCTGGGATGTAATTAACATTATCCTGAACCGGGACAAAACGTTAGCCAATGTTACTTAATTTTCTCAACCGGGCTAAACATTATCCAACCGGACTATCCAATTATACGCGAACTTCTCCTTACATATACTGTTCACCGAGAACTCAGTTTAATAGGAATGTTGATGTGCAATCATAGGACAAGTTGTTTTACCTTATCATATTTTCCTTATATAAATGCATTGGGGAAAAATTCGACAATTTGTCTGTTTTATTTCTCAAACCAAAAAACGATCTGTTGACCAGTCAACAGTTTTCAGTCTGTTGACCGACACCAATCTGTTGACCACCTGCCTTATTTTGATTGGTTCAAAAATATCACGCCCATATTACATGATCTCCTGTCGTCCGCATAAGCAAATTGGCGACGTGAATTGTATTCAGATGAAATGGAGCGTATTCATTGAACATGAAAAGGTATAACAAAACAGTTATAGACTGGGTCCTCAAACAACAGCTGTTTTGTTTGACCATCTGACTAAACTGTTGCACTCAGCCTTCGGCCGTTCGTGCAACAGTTCAGTCCTCGGGTCAAACAAAACAGCTGTTGTTTTCGGACAGTCAGTCAATAACTGTATATTGTTTTATATATGTACTTCTTCCCGTTAGATCATAGTGTCTTTAAATATTAGCCTATGTAGTGAGATAATGGGAATATAAGCTTCATCAAATATTATCTATGTGCCCTGTCCAATGTATTTGGAAATACTCGATGAATGTTTTGCTAAAATAATTTGGATATGAAATGTAAGAAAAAAACTCGATGATGACAACCTTCTGTCGATGTAAAATGTACATCAGAGCAACAGCCTTGTTAATTTACAAAACTGAATATGGAAAACAAAACAGGAAAAAGGGGTCAGCGAAAAACGGGTGATTAACTTCTTATAATTGTCCGAAAGGGAAAAATAAACTTAAGGTAGAGACGAATAATCACTCATCTCTTCAATTATGTAAAAAGTGCAAATAGTAATGAACTACTGAAATGTAGACTGACGCTGATTTGGTGAAGTTTGAAGGCATTAACGTTAAATAAAACAAAGACAACAAATAATTAGTAATTAATCATCATACAAAATTCATCAATATTTATTTTAATATTCATTACGTACTAAGAACCTCTAGGCTCTATAGTTTGCCTGTAGCTATTTTAGACACATATCTTTGTTTCATAGAGTTATTTTTGTGCTTTATTTCAAAAGAAGTTGAAGACATATTGGAAATTTAAGATCAAACAAAGATCATTACAAAGTTATATTACATTGTGTTTAAATTCCTAATTTGTCTGTTTTGCTTACGGCACCTAGAATCTTTATTGTTATGATATAAAGTTTTTTGTTTCAGCTAAGGTCAGATGCCGAAAGAGATGTAATTAAGTATTGGTTTAATGTCAGCTTCTCAACAATTCTTCGAAAACAATCTGCTCTCGAAAAAAAACAGGTCAATCATATCCTTCTCTGACGTACTGTAGGGACTTTTGCCTATTACATAAGTGACGTTAACAGCATCTAAACTATTGCCTGATTCTTGTGTGGTAGTAATTATATCGCACAGCCGTATTAAAAAAATCCAAAGAACTAAAGACACTATTCTACCCCAAAAAATAATGTTAATTTTGAAAAAAAAATATTTTGTTGATACACGTGAAAAAAATAAATAAATTGTTTCGCGCGAAGCGCGAAAAACATTTTCTGTCTAGAAAAAAAAAACCATGACCCCCCCCCCCCCCCCCTTTCAGGTTAAATGGTCGGTCCCTTAGAAATTTCACCTGTTTGAAAAAAAATGTGAAAATGCAAATGACTGCAGACTTTTGTGCATGTCGTAAACGGCGAATTCAACGTTTTTTTAGTAATGTATGATCATTCTTAATATATACAAAATATGATAACATTTAGTGTAAAAATAAAGCTGCAATCGTGAGATTTCCATTATCTAAAGGAAGTGAAACGGACTTTAAAATTAAATTAAAAATGGCCACTTTTAGAAGCGGTAGTTAGGCAAAATTGATTAAATTGCGTTTAGTAAATATAGATACCGTCATTATGCTAGTTTGTTCTTTTTATGTTTTTTTCGTATTATAACATACATGTTTACTCAAAAATAAACAAATAACTTATAAAGATTATTTCATGATTTAAAGGAGTAGTTTCACGTGTATTGACCCCATTTCCTTTCATTGTTTATATATAACTAGTTTAGCACAAATTTCTTTCTGCGTCAATTTATTATTTTGTTGTTATTTACATTTCAGCTTTGTAATTCAAAAAGACTTTTACTTTGTTGTATTTGCAACCTCGGCAGAGGATTAACTACAGCAGGGCTTCCGCTTGCAAATTCATTGCATTTCATATTTAATTCCAATATCTTTGGATAATCAAATAATCTCACAAACAGTTATCCACCGTATACAAATATTTATATTGTATATATATACAACAATAAAAGCGTTGTTCCATTGCTTATTTACCATGTATTTGTAGAGACTTTGTCTCATTTGCATTTACTCCATATCCCTTCATTGATAATATTGGATGGAAAATGGGGACAGTACTCGCTGAGCCTACATGTATATTCTCGTATTTCTAACCGACATACAAAAATGGAAAAGATATGATAAAGCCCCATTTAGTACCCTAGAATTCAAAACAATCAATCAAGTTATGTCAGAATTGGCTGTACAGTTAAAGAGAACCGAACCGTCAGTTAAAAAACCTACAATCCAAGGACAAAGGCAACATCGGAAAAACGAAGAAACAATAACATGAGCACGAAGGCACATACACATACAAAAATGAACAACACGGACCCAATAAAAAACCATGGGTAAGATCAGATGTACTTTTAGAGTAAGCATCTCCTGCTTCTTGTAAGACACTCGCCGCATTGGACATATCAACTCCGGTAGTAAAGACAAATCCGGTTTGGTAGTAACAAACTTTGGTGGCAAAGAGAAAGATCTCCTGTCATCTGGGAAATAGAGTCTCTACAACGAGAACTAAGTTGATTATGAAATTTCTCACATCGATTTAAATAAATTTTGCAAATGTTTGAAAACGAGGCTTGCCGAGTTTTCAAACATTTTAAATTTTATTTAATAAGATGTGAGAAATTTCATAATTAACGTGTTTAAGTTGTAGAAAATGTTTCTCTAATGACATAATGTAAAACACCGAGTATTATGTTCCGAATAGATTTGGCGGGAAATTTCACGCGGGTTGTTCTCTCACTAGAGAGGAGAAATATTTTTATCACATCGGCCGGGCGTTGATTAAATTTGCTAGAAATTAGAGAAACGTATATCCAATAGCGGTCCACAAGATCTAGATGTCGACTGTAAAACTTCTGTGATGACCTCATGTTATGGGTAGCATACCCTTGCTGGAGTATCCTATTTGTAAGCAACCAAGCCCTATCAAGGAAGTCACTGTACATTACGACATTGACATTTTCTGTACAGGGGTGCCAGAAATTTTTGTGTATTTGTACATGGGCGTTGTTTGCCAGGTAATTTTAGAATTAATTTTACATTAGAACATGGACATTTTTGCCATGTAATACCAGAATTGGTTTTACACAGGTGCATGGACAATGTCGCATAATTTCAGAGCTGCCTCTGCATTGGTACACAGATATTGTCTGTCTGGGCATGCCCTAATTGGTTATAAATTGGTTCATGAAATGCCTGCATTGGTTGTTCATTAGTACATGGACATTGTCCGACAGGTAATATAATAATTGTCTGTACATTGGTACTCAGACACTCTCTGCCAGGTAACACCAGAATTGACTGTATATTGGTACCTAATCATTGTCTGACAGGTAATACCAAAATTGGTTGTACATTGGTACTCAGACTCTGTTGGCCAGGTAATGCTAGAATTGGTCGTACATTGGTACTCAGACCCTGTCGGCTAGGTAATGCCAGAATTGACTGTATATTGGTACTCCCGACATTGTCAGGTGATGTCAAAATAAGCTTTACATTCATCAGGGTGGGTAAGAGGGGTATGGTCCCGGAATCTCAAGGAAATAACTGTCAAATCGCGTATTCCCTAGAAAATCACATTTTCAATCCCGATTCCCGGATCCCGTTAAGCGTTAATCCCGAAATCCCGATGAATAAAATGGCTCCTCCGGCGTCAAGTAAAAGGTCCTTCCACCCCAATTTATGCATGGCGATTCTCATTTAAGTGATGCCAGCATTGTTTGTGCATTGCTACATGGACGATGTCAGGTAATACCAGAACTGAATATAAATATTTATACGTAATGTGTAAGGATGATTGTACATTAGTATATGTACATTGTCTGCCAGTAAAAAGTCCCATTTGTTTAATGTGCAAAATTTTACGGAATTGTGCTCGGAAAAATTATTAGCTGAATGTTGATTATTTTACGAAAGGGTATGGAGCAAATGAACATGAGACCATAACACATACTCCAAAAGCAATAATTTTAATGACCCGTATGGCCATTTTGGAAATTATAATTCCCTATCAGCAGCACTAGAACAAAACAAAGGAAATCATCAATTCGGAGTCTATAGACTTTTAAAATATCAAAGTGTAATTGAAGTTTGTTTGGAAACATCAGTTGCTATATATATTTTGTGTGGAAAAAAGATGCTGGTAGAATTTGTTTTATTTCAAACTGACATTTTTATGTTAACATTGTGAAGTTTAACAATAAAATACTAAAACAATTTGTGCAAACAGAACTGATGTTTCCAAACAAACTTCACTCACACTTTGATATTTCAAAAGTCTATAGACGTCTGAATTGATGCTGGAATGCAAATCAGACTTTAATTCCAATTTAGATTTTTACAATCACGTTGATTTTATTTCATTAAAGACCCACATTTTAATGTAAAACACGTGTGTTTTTATCGAATTGATTGACTGTTGAAAATTGGAATAGAAACATTAATTAATACCTATAATTCACACTATAATGAAAACTTTGATGAAATTTAGTGTAATGACATGTTTTGCTTTGTTTCAAAACTGCTGGAAATTGGACTTTTTTGAATTTCGTTTATTCCTGCATCGTTTTAAAGCCCACATGAACTCTTTGGCAAGTGCAATATATTTTCCCCTTTACTCTTTTTTTTTATTCGTTTGCCAGTGTACTTCAATTAAGATTTAACTTGTCCTGATAAGTAAGTCTTACCAAGAAGATAAAATTAGAGTTATATTAATACCTTGTTAGGTTGTGCAGTGATGGTTTTCGATAATGTGCTGAGCTGGCCGTTCTGGTGTTATGGTGGTATTTGGTAATTCAAGGATTTGGTAAATATTGAACTGTCTATTAATTTATTGAAGTATGTGATCTTTAAGGTGTCGACCAATCAGAGATTGAAACGTGAAAGCAGCAGTTCAACCTTTGGGTCTATATCTTGGTAACCACATGCGTGTTTTGTTCTGCTGACGTCACAATAGCGAGCTGTATCGATTCTAAATACATCCCGCACAAGTAATGCAGCCCGCTCAGAGTATTGTTTTAGCTCTATGTAATATACGGTATATCATGTGATAGTAATTGAACCAATTGAATTATATGTAACAAAAGTGATATGAAATAATATTTTAATTAGCGTCCGGATTTTCAACAGAAGTATGTATGGTGAACTAAAATATTGAATATATGAGTGGGAGGTATTTTGAAAATTTCAGCCCTACGTCTAAAACAAAAATTATAGATTAAGACCCCCACACCTGTGATTTTAAAATATACAGATAAACTTTGTATTTTTGCGCCATTAATATACAATGGTATGATATAGACTAAATGCACATGAGAAAAGATCTCTTTAAATACATGGTAGAACAAATGGAACAACGATTTCATTTTTGGCTTTCCTTTAAGAACATATAGGTTACTGTTATATCAGCTTTTCTACACCTTTAGTTTAATGGCCTTCCAAATGATTTGATTTGATCTGTACTGTAGAGACTTAAATTGTGGAAATTGCCACCTGTATCAACTAAATTCACAGTAACTTCAGTATTCAAAAACACTTGGTACCATATGTTGCACACTTTCTTGTGATTCAATAGTCATAGCTTAAGTTTAATGTCTTACATTGTAATGTTTATTGTGCTCCTTTCAACATATAGGCAATAATAAATTCCAAAATCTGGCTCAGATGCCGAGAACCAAATATCACCCACAGGGCCGAAGACCCCGGAAATAGTTTTTAATGTAAGGTTTATGCGATGTCTCATAAAGATTTTAACATGACGCATACGATATATGTTTTATATATATTTCAACATATGAAAGTTTGTTATTGTATTTCTTTATCTTCAAATATTCCCATATTTTACGAAATCCTATGAAACTAGTTTGTTTGGAGAGCTCACCAAACTATTGATTTTTCGAATCTAAGTATACAGGTTTAGCTAATGGTATTCGGAATAAAGCAAAACTGTTAAAATATGTTCTGAGGTCATTTCTTGATCGATTATTTTGAAAAATGCAAAATCTATGATTTTCAGTCGATAATTATATACTTTGATTTACTTACACAAGTAAAATTAACGACATCACTTTTTGTCTTTAAGTGTTTCCGGTAGAAGACAGGTTAAGGGAGATAATACCGAGCAGAGAGTTTCATCGTTGCTTCTTAAGCATTGAAGTGAACAAAAAAAAGCTTAAAATCATCTATTTTTCTTAGAAGCTTACTAATAGAATATATCGATAAAAAATACAAGTGATATTTAAGAGATAATTCCCTTAACCTAGGTCAACCTCCTTAAATCAAAAGAAAATAAGGATTATGTGCACAAAAATCGGCATAACCGAATAAACTAAATGTGATAAAGAGAAACAAAAATGAGCTATTACACGCATTTATTGTGAAATTTTCACATGAACATTTTTCTGATTCTTGTTCAAGAGCAACTTGTCAGTTGTAATGTTTGTTTAATATAATTTTTTAATGCATCAATATGTTAAGTTAAAATGTGTGTCACTTCAAGGATCCGCTATCGTCTGCCTCTTTTTGAAGCGGATGTCATCTAATGTGTCCTGATATCGATTACGTTATGGTGACAGGGTATTCGATACAGGGTTAACGTCAATAATATTGACAAGATAGACATCATATTCTGTATCTTAGGTACGGACCATTTGATTTTCAGGGGGGGGGGGGGGGGGGGGGCTGGTATTTTTACCCGAGCCGGGAAATTTTTTTCGACCGCTTCGCGGACCAGATTATTTTTTTTCCGTATACACAATGCTAGGAAATTTTGTTGAGCCGGGCTTTATTTCTAATGGACAGGATCCGGGCCAGATTATTCTTTTCAACAAATATGCTGGTCAGAGAAATTTTTTTTGGCGAAAGTCGAGGCCAGAATTTTTTTTTTCTAAAAAATACCAGCCCAACCCCCCAACCCCCCCCCCTGAAAATCAAATGGTCCGTGCCCTACGTATACTAGTCACAAAATATACGGTTATTTAATTTATATAGGTTTCAATACTATTTGCAATATACTAGTCAGACCGGGAGGACTATAAACTGTAGGTCGAAACAAAAACAAGTTTTTGTTACCTCTAGGGGACCTTTCTTTCTTCTAATTTCTACAATTTATGCTTGTCCATACTGTCGATAACGTCAGTTACGTCGTGACGTGTTGCAACAACGATATTAATGATTATTACGTACTAAACTTTTTTGTATTTTAACATTAAAGGTCATTATAACAACATTATTGTGAGATATAAAGTTATCCTTGATAATATCGAATTAATAAACACCATTCCCACTATATAAACCTTCTGTATATCTTTTTATTAACATGTTAAATCAATAATGTATACATATTAAACACAAATTACATTAGATAAAGTTATGTTGATAATGTACAAACCCTTTTCATGTTAAGTGTATACATTTAACAGATATCGATATTAAAGGCCTCTCTGAGTTTACATAATAAGTTTTAATAATTTGTGTATTCATGTAGTAATATGTAATTAATTTCCAGATCTGGTACAGATTTACCAATACAAGAGGCGTGTTGATTAAAATAATATAAATGGTACACTGCTGCTAAATAATTCTAACTAATCTTTATTCTTTATGATAAGCATTAAGGTCATGTATAACGATCCAACTGAAAATGTTCTGTATTTTTCAACGATTTTCGACAACTAATGCCTCTTCAGTACAGTCAACAAAAGATTATGGATCACTAATTACTAGTGAGATCATATGAGAAGTTCTTTGTTTTCCACAAAATTTTCTTCAATTCAGATGTTTTAACTTCACAAACAATATCGTTTTTCTGATCAGCACCAAATTACTACAGAACTTAGTTGGTGAATACCATCAGGAACTAAAAGAATACTAACAAAGCATCGACTTAGTGATAAACAGAATAAATATACAGAAATAACTGCATGAAATCCACAATGGTACCAGAGAAGATAAAATCAACAGATAATATTGTATTAAATTATATATATATATATATATATGTCATATGAAGCTGATTCAAGCTTTTACCTTGAAAATTCTAATTATCAAACTACCATTTGTTTTCTGATATTTAACTGTCAGGAAGCTTGTGTTTTATACATCACTGAAGTTATTAGATGTTTCAAAACTCTGTTTACTTGATTTTAATAGATGTAATAACATAAGAAATAATATTATAAACAAACCAGCAAATTATAATGCCATTAATCATATACATAAGTACCATCTTCAAAAACGCAAACAAAAACATATGTCATTAAAAAACAATAACATGATACTAGTATATATTTTCTACTATAATGCTTCGCACATTTTATACATACTAGCCAAAATGATGTCCTTTTTAAGTCTATAAGGTTTTGATATTTTCATATTACTGGTGATAGTTTTAGATTGCCCATAGATTTTTTTCATATTACTGGTGTTAGTTTAAGATTGCCCATAGATTGTTTTCATATTACTGGTGATAGTTTTAGATTTTTTTCCTTGTATTTGTGTGTGTGTGTGTGTGTGTGTGTGCTTTTTATTCCAATTCATTTCCTTTGGACGATGCATTGTGCCTTTGACAGTAAAAACAGTAAAAACGAAACAAATAATTGAAATTACAAAATATATAGACTGTTCCCCAAAGTCATTAGTTACACAGGATAATCGGATTTTATATACTGCACTTACTGATACTGATTCTTTTTTATCAGAGTTGTCATACAACATTTTATTAGTTGTTTCATGCAAAACAAAAGTAGGTCTCAACTTAATACATATACATGTATAAAAAAATAACAATGTCGAACTGTGGGACTTTCATGGGATTTCAAACCAGAGGCTCCAAGGAGCCTGTATTGCTCACCTGGCTTTCAGTTGCCACAATCAAGCTCACATCGTAAGTTATACAGTTGAACTTCAGTCTCTCAAACTTTGGTAGTTCGAACACCACCAATTTCTTGAACTGTATTTCAAGTCTGATCATGTTTTAATATATATTTCTTTGTTGGGCTTTTTGACAAAAACTTTCTTGCTAAGGACCACTTCCGACACTAGTTTTGAAGTTGAGACATTATTTTGTAAATGCAGTCAACGACAATTTTCAACTCCATATTTCTAGGTTACGACACCAATATCTATTTTGGAAACCAAATTTCATTGAAATCAGACTATGTTGAATTTTCCCGCCTTTTTGTGGCAATTTTGAAAATGGCGGTCAACAAACAATTTTCAAATCCGGTTTGAAATTCCCAACATCAATATTTATTTGGAAACCAAGTTTCATTGAAATCGGACAATGTTAGATTTTCCCACCTTTTGTTGCGGCCATTTGGAAAATGCAGTCAACAAACAATTTTCAACATCAGTTTTGAAGTCGCAACATCAATATCGACTTGAAAACCAAACTTCATTGAAATCGGACAATGTTGAATTTTTCCGCTTTTTTGGCAGCCATTCTGAAAATCGCCCGAAGCGAACAAATTTTATCATCAGTTTTGAAGTTGCGACATCAATAACTATTTGGAAACCATGATTCATTGAAATCGGACAATGTTGAATTTTCCCGCCTTTTTTGTTGACCATTTTGAAAATGGCGGTCAACAAACAATTTTCAACACCGGTTATGAAGTTTCAACATCAATATCTATTTGGAAACCAAATTTCATTGAAATCAGTGTTGAATTTTCCCGCCTTTTATTGGCGGCAATTTTGAAAATGGCGGTCAACGAACAATTTTCAACACCAGTTTTGAAGTTCACACAGCACTGCAAACATTTTATCAATTTACACTTAACCTTCATCTTCTACAGTTTTGGAAATAAAAGACGAAAAATATGAAAATTTAGAAAATTCCGTGAAAAAAGGGCAATAACTCCTACAAGGGCTTTTGGATTTTCTTCAAAATTTCAGGGTGGGTAGATCTTGATATGCTGAACCTTTTTTGCAATTTACACTTGACCTCTATCTGTGACACTTTTTGAAATATAAAATAAGAAATGCACAAATTTTGAAAATTTTACGGAAAAGGGGCAATAACTCCAAGACGGTTATTCGGATTTTCTTCAAAATTGCAGGGCAGGTATATCTTGCTATGCTGATCACTTTTACTGATGTCAGATTTTTTTTATATCTAACGGTTTTTGAGTTATTTTCAAAAAACAGCAATTTACCCCTATTATCTATTTTTAGTAACAGCAGCCATGTTGTTTGGTCTTCGGACTAATCGAACACAATTTTGAAACTGCATACCCTGGTGATGTTTCAGGCCATGTTTGGTTACAATTGGCACAGCAGTTTCAGAGGAAAAGATTTTTGAAACAGTCAAACTATCGTGGTTACGCAAATTTAGCTCTTATATTTATTTTAAAAAGTGAAGATTTTGACCAATAAATATGCATCGGAAACATGTTAATAAATTCCCTAGTTACTGCAAGACGTTTAAATTTTTTGAATTTTTTTTTTCTCAATAACATAAGATATTCTTATTTCCATGGTTTGCGAACAATTATTTCGATCTAACACAGATAAAAATCAGATTGTACCGACCTCTATAACTAACAAAAGTTATAAGAAGTGTAGAAACAGGTTAGATCTTTTAAGATAAGTGTTAACTGTAATGTGTTATATTACAAACAGATCAAACGATACCACATACTGATATCTATAGAACAGTATATTGATAAAGTATCTAGGTAATCTTTTACAGATATATCTATACAAAGTAAACCTTGTTGGCTTTCTTAATTGTTCTTACAAATTGTAATACTAGTTACACCTCCTGTCCCATAATAGAAGACAACCTCTAATTAACAAATTGTTAATATTTCATAAATTTGTATATAAATAGATAATGATATGCAATATTTTTTCAAAAGATCAAAAATTAATAATGGCAAACTTAACACACTTGGCTAAGAAAATCTTCAAACATCATGTTGTTTTTAGACATTGCGTAATATATTACATGAAAAACTACGTCATAGCATTGCAAACGCCATAAAAAGGCATGAACTTTACCAACTTATGGAGTGTAGACCTATCAACTTCCTCATTAGGTATATATTTATCTCCGTGACCATCTTATCAATCAACGCAAAAGTTACGTCTCATACCATTATTTAAAACGTTCTTTTATAGATATCAGTCTTTTATACAGGCTGATACAACAGAAACAAAAACAGCTAGCCCAGACTTTTAATTTCAGCTTCAGATATATAGACGATGTACTTTCTCTTAATAACCCAAAATTTAAAGAATATTTACATCGTATCTACCCTAGTGAACTTGAAATTAAAGAGACAACCGATACACCCGATTCTGCTTCATACCTTGACCTTTTGTTGTACATTGACGGACATGGACGTCTGAAATCTAGATTATATGACAAACGTGATGATTTTGACTTTCCAATTGTGAACTTTCCCTTTCTCTGCAGCAATATACCTGCATCCCCAGCATATGGAGTATATATTTCACAATTAATTCGTTACTGTAGAGCGTGCAGTACATACAGTGACTTTGTGGAAAGAGCAAAAGCACTGTCACAAAAACTGCTGAGTCAGGGATATGTTCAGCCTTTGTTACTTTCGTCCCTTCAGAAATTCTATGGCCGTCACCACGACATCATAGATAAATATGAAATGTCAGTGTCACAAATAAAAACTGACATTTTCAGCTAGATTCGCGTCTTCCCTGATTTGACATTACCGGTTTCGACTTTACCCTGAATTGACCCACTGACAGTGTGACGGGTGCTGTGCACAGAGCAGGACATGCTTACCCTTCCGGGGCACCTGATGTCACTCTTGTTTATTGAGAGTTCACACTGTTAGTGCTTTAGTTTTTTGTGTTGTATATGTAACGTTCGTGTGTTTTGTGGGCATGTGGTGTCTTTGGTCTTCCGTCTTTTGGTGTTCTTGCTTTTGCCTTGTCTCTGGACTTTGATTTGTGTAATCTTATGCTTTGTTCCTTCGGTATTCTACTGCCGTTGTTATGGAAAGAATTTAAGTTTTGGTCCGAACTATTATACATGATATATTTTATTACTTAGTATTTGGATGAACATTACTTTTCAATGCCTCCGACCTTTAAATAGCAATTGCTGAGTTGCTACTGAACACTGCCGTAATAGAAGGGGAGGTCTGGTGCGCCATAAAACAGGTTTATTTCACCATTTCTTTTAATATCTGTACCAAGTCTACTGGATCATTGCGTTTGACGGTTTTTCGGGTGGTTTTACACCTGCTTTGCCTTTTACGCGTCGCTTTTTTAAGAATTGTTTTCGGTATTTTTGTTATTACCCTGTGGTACAAATCTTTATAGGAATTTCAGTGAGAAAGAATACAACATTTATGTAACCGTCAATTCGATTGGTCAAAAAATGGTTGTAAATTATGACGGCAAAACCGTTCAAGGGGTTTTCTAATGTATATATGAAAAAGAAAGGAAATGGGGTAAATGTCAAGGAGACAACATCCAATATCCAGGTTAAAACGACCCAAAACAAAGCATCTAGGGGTCACCGTACGGTCTTCAACACAATGAGGAACCTCACACCATATATGTTCAGATTTTGAATTTTAATGCATTTGTGCAAAAACATACAGAGCAGTTTTTTTTCAAAAAAGTTCAATTGGAAATAATAGCCACCAAACTATTTTTACCAAAATGCAATTATCAAAGATATCTATACGCCAGTTTTTTAATGAAACCATTTAAAACATATATTTTGGTTTTGTCATTACGCTTGAAATATTTATGAGTTTGGTTTTACTTAAACAAGTTTTTTCAATCTGTATGTAACATTTGGATAAATACGATTGCATTTTTAATTATTACAGTGTATAATATTCAACTTAAAATTATATTTATAATTTATATTTATATTATAATATTATTTTATTTATATCTTTAGAGATATGTTTAAGATGTGTACATAAAAAAATCCTGCAGTTGATGGCTTTAAAAAGTTGTAAATAACTGTGGATTTAGTTCCTGCATATGCGCATTTTGAATTTATCTGCACTGAAGAGACATAAGTGCGCATATGCAGAAAATAAATTCACAGTAACTTCGGTATTTAGTTATTATTTGACAACTTATGTCTCTTCAGTGCACATCAAAAATGCACATCTTTTCCACAAATGCATTTCTGTTGTTAAGTGAAAGTCTTGCACAACGTTTGATATGCAGCGACGTCAGATGTAAATTCAATTATGAAATAAGTTTTGGTTTATAATTAGAAATCAGATAACTTCAATGTTAATCCATGACCTTATTTTTTAAAATATTCAAAGGTCTTTTTTATTTGCCAATCGCCAATTGTTGGATTTTTTTTTTTTTTTTTTTGAATTCTCCTTTTCATTATTTTTTTTCGTTTTTCGCTTGCCAATGTATTGTTTTTCTAATCTCATCAGTTTATGTAATATATATTTTCTAAATAGAATATACTAGATGTTAATTTTAATATTATTTATTTAACACTCAAATGTCAAGGATTCACATACTTTTTCCCTTTTTGTACTATCAACAAAAAGTCCACTCTACAATTAATTTTGTTTCCTCCAATTTAGCAAATGCTTGTTTTTTTTGTTTTTTGGGGGTTTTTGTTTTTTTTTTTTTTTTTTTTTTTTTTTTTTGTTTTTTTATCATTAAATACTTAAATTATAATTTGTAATTTGCCCTCTTTGATTATTAGTTATATTTTTTTTATTTCAGTGAACGGAATTTGTAGAAGTGACTTGTTGTTCAATTTCATAGTATCTTTATATACTGTGCATTCATAACCTATGGAAGGGTGTCAAAAGAAATTCATGCTTCATAAGATTGGGAATGTCACATTTCATAAGTTTAGGAATGTCACGATTAATTCTATGGGAAATGTCACATTTCACAACTTCGGGATTGTTGCACTTAATTTTGCAAAACATAATATAACTTAATGTCGTATGGTACATGTAATCCAATTTGCCATTTTTGGATACGAAAATAAAGCTATCCCAATTATAATATCAATACAGCAGGTGGTATTCAAAAGTTATTAATTAAAAATCCGCCTTTTTATTTACTTTATTTTTTGTCTGTATCTGATTCAACGATCCGCTAAAACAAAATTAATTTCAGTATCCATTATACGAAACAACAGAAAAATCAAGCAGAGTTTGGTGATCAACGTTTTAAAAGAAGTCTCTCTACATATAGAAGGGCTTCACGCCCTTTATTATACCCCATTCTTAAAAGATGTATACGAGATCAGATAATATAAAATATATTGGTATAACTAATTACCAACAACACCTTACCTTTAGAGTGAACACAGGTATTTCCCACTAATTACTAGGTACAATATAGAGTACATAGCTTCAGATGTTAGTATCAGTAGATTGAACACAGTAACAGCAGCTGTTGACACTTGACGTTACGTTAAATCATTTAGAACTGCATCATTTAATCTGGGTAGGTATGGTTCTATTAGTCAAACATTAAATTGTTTTCTTTTTTAAATCTGTGGTATAGTTTTTTTACCAATATAGTTCACTCCGTTAATCTCTATCAATCTCATAGTGTTGTTAATTACCCTGTCAAAACTAATCCGTATCTGCCAATACACAAATACTTATATTTCATTGCTAATTACTTGTATCTTATGGGATATTAATCTAAAAGAGGTTGTTATGTTAGATTGCCAGAAATCCTTATTATTACATTCTAACTCACAAATAAACCCAAATTTATGTTTGTCACAAACTTCTACGTAACTCTGTATCTCATTATGCTCAAAGAAGTCGTTTGTTTTTTTAAGAAGTTATGCTTAGTGTCTCCATTATTTCACTTTTGAACTTTTAAATTTTGGTAAACAATTTTTGGAAACTCTCAAAGTACCATTACTTTTGTTCTTAATACAAACCATTGAACAATGTATTCCCTAAAAATATACAGAACTACAAAAATGTTTAAGAAATAACACTTAATGTTAACACAACTGCTTTTTATGTCAAACATGTAGTTAAAATACATTCAGTGAGTCCTAGCTTATTCTATATTTTAATAGATTTAGGGAGTTGAATTATTTTGAATTCCTATATAATTTCATTTCAAACAAGAAAACCTATTTTATTGAATATAAGTACCGTACTGGATTTATTTCTATTGTTTGTGACTTCTCAATGAATTATACAAAGGTTTTCCAGGAAAATTAATATTATACAGTTAGTTATTTATTAAAACTATAAATTGAAATGCTTCAAAAACCGACAAAGTTATGTCCATACTAACTACATTTTTACCCCTACCCCTTTTTCAATTCAACCTGAATACATACAGCATACAGAATTCCTGCTGACTTTAGATAAGTTTTGATGTATTGTCGTACACAATGATTGATGCACATCAGTTCTAACGATTTTAATTTAGATAAAAATATTTTAAAGACGAGAATAATACAACTGGCTGTGATATATCGTTCATTATACAAAAATAGTTTATAAAATTTACGTTTTCTGTGACTGAGCAATTTTAAGTACATAACTTTGTTCAACTTGGTAGGTCTAAAAACACACGAGACAGTGTAGATATCTTAATGGTAGAGAAATTAAGCATGATAAATGAAATATCAATTATTAATATGATTATTATAACAATCAAAACATGTCGTGCTTACTAACATTGACCTTGCTGTATCACTAATAGCATATGTTTATGTCATTAAGGGGAGATAAACTATATCAAACGATACCCGCCTCCATCTCTCTGTATTGATCAAGTGGCAAATAACATCTTTATATTTCAGGGAAATCTCAGTACAAAAATAAGTTTGACAAATATTATTTTTTGAAATTACCTACAGGTAAATCTGTAATTACATCTTTAAATAGCTATATTCATGATCGTTATGGACGCTGTTTGGGTCAGATTCATTCGATCTTTTAACAAATTTCGTTTAGGCGACCATAGGCTAAAAACTGGTCGTTACATTAATATCCCTCGTCAACAGAGATAATGTAATACTTATAAAGTGATTGAAGAGACTGACAGGATACCAGTGCCTGCGTTTCACTGCTGCGTTTACATGATATAACAAACAATATTTACAGATTAAATAAAAAATCACATTTCAAAAAAATCAGTCAATGTCATTCACTAAAACACTGTTCTTATGATATAGATAAAACACTGTCAAGCTGCATAGTAAAATCATGTCTTAAACTGATCTTAAAATGTAAATAAGACTGTAATTATTTTCAATAAAAATATTCTATATCTGTGATATATTTTTAGCTCACCTGGCCAAAGGCCATGTGAGCTTTTGCCATCACTCGGCGTCCGTCGTCCGGCGTCCGTCGTCCGTCCGTTAACTTTTATTCAAAAATCTTCTCCTCTGAAACAACCGGGCCAATACTTACCAAACTTGGCCTGAATCATCACCAGGGTATGCACTTTCAAGTTTGTGATTTTTCTGTCCGTAGACCAAACAACATGGCCCATCTTACTAAAAATAGAACATAGGGGTAAATTGCTGTTTTTGGCAAATAACTTCAAAACCGTTGCAGATATCAAAAATCTGACATGGAGTAGAATTGTTGAGAATGACGAGATCTATCTGCCCTGCAATTTTGAAGAAAATCGGAAAAACCGTCTTAGAGTTATAGCCCCTTTTCCGTAAAATTTTCAAAATTTATGCATTTTTTATTTTTTATTTCAAAAACTGTAACAGATAGAGGTGAAGTGTAAATTTGAAAAATGTTCAGCATATCAAGATCTACATACTCTGAAATTTTGAAGAAAATCCAACTGCCTGTGTTGTAGTTATTGACTTTTTTCACCAAAAAAAAATCAATGCCATATGGTTATGGGTTATTTCCCTTTAAATTGTGCTTTCAAATCTTCTTTGGTTTACTTTTCTCTTGTAAATTTTTGAGAAATTCCCTGCTATCACTTTATTAGAAACACTTTTTTGTTACAGAATCAAGAACAAAAAAGTGTTTTTTGTACAAATTTTTACATTTTTTTTGCAAAATACTTTCATAAACTATACTTATTTCACTATTTAATAATAATTGTATATAATGTACGAGGGTTGTCCCATAAGTTTTAGGACAAGTACCACTAAAAACAAAAACAACGTCTCTTGTCTATTCTTTTCCGGTATTTGTGATCTGCAACAAAAATCTACATACTATATATATGTTACCCCGAAATTTTTCATTTGATATCGAAATAATGACTTCATATTTGAAACAGAATTGGGGACCTGGAGCTTGACAAAAATACCTTGTAACGCGCATAATGCCGTTTTTAAATTTGTCATGTTTTCTCACCAAAATCCCGTAAAAAATTTCCCGATAATTATACTATGACTTAGATAAAAGTAACGACTTTACCCATGCCAAATTTCAAAAATTTAAGTCTTGATATGGCAGACCTTTCCGGCTTCGAAGATCGTGAGACCGGAAAAGCATTTCTGAAATATGAAACGTTTTTTGGGAAATGTGGAGCAGACAGCTGTTATAAAGGTTGCGTGAACATCAGAAAAAAAAACGCTTATACAAAGAAACAACCTAATTTGGCTGCTAATTTGAACTATGTAATCCTACATCAGGACAATGCCCCTGCGCATACATCGCAAAAAATTAAAGTGGAGATCGATTTACTTTGATTTCAGTGTTTCAAACACCCTCCGTATAGTCCAGACATAGCACCAATGGACTTTACCGTATATCCATGTATCAAATTATTT
Source organism: Modiolus philippinarum (assembly GCA_002080025.1). Lineage (NCBI taxonomy): Eukaryota > Metazoa > Mollusca > Bivalvia > Mytilida > Modiolidae > Modiolus > Modiolus philippinarum. Next base: position 215,477 of record MJUU01055549.1, on the reverse strand, counting down.
CTCCGTGGACAGAAGTTTGACGACTTACCCGATCTTAGGTTTGCAGTGATGAACATAATATTACATATGAAAAGTGAACAATATGAGAAAATATTCGATGACTGGTTAAAAAGATGCAAAAAAATGTGTTGAGTTGAATGAAAACTATAACGAGAAAAATTAATGTTGACGTCATTTTAACGTGTGTCGAAGCTCCGCTGGAAAGTTATTATTGTATTTTAAAATGTTGGAAATATAATTGAAAAACCTTATAATCTGATGAAATTTTGGAGATAGACTCGTCAAATAATGTAAGAATTCGTAGCCTTGTTTCATTATATTCTGACATATATATCCATTTTTACGCAGACCGTCCTAAAACTTTAGGGACAACCCTCGTACATTGTTTCATTTTCTTTGTAATAAATTTCCACGATGTAAACATCGTTGTCAGTGCATCTAAGCTTCAATGCCTGTTTATCAAACAGCTGACCTGCATGGCTAAGCCATGGTGATTTTCAAAATGGCCGCCAAATAAGGCGGGAAAATGCAACATTGTCTGATTTCAATGAAATTTGGTTTCCAAATAGATATTGATATTGCGATTTCAAAACCTGTGTTGAAAATTGTTCGTTGACCGCCATTTTAAAATGGCCGCCACAAAAGGCGGGAAAATTCAACATTGTCCGATTTTAATGAAATTTGGTTTCCAAATACGTTTTGATGACTGATGTTAAAAATTGTTTGCGGACCGCCATTTTCAAAATGGCCGCCAAAAAAGGCGGGAAAATTCAACATTGTCCGATTTCAATAAAATTTGGTTTACAAATAGGTATTGATGTTGCGACTTCAAAACGATGTTAAGAATTGTTCGTTGACCGCAATTTTCAAAATGGCCGCTAAAAATGCGAGAAAATTCAACATTGTCCGATTATAATGAAATCTGGTTTCCAAATAGGTTTTGATGTTGCATCTTCAAAACTGATGTTAAAAATTGTTCGTTGACCGCCAATTTCAAAATGGCCGCCAAAAAAGGCGGGAAAATTCAACATTGTCCAATTTCAATGAAATTTGGTTTCCAAATAGATATTGATATTGCGACTTCAAAACCTGTGTTGAAAATTGTTCTTTGACCCCCATTTTAAAATGGCCGCCACAAAAGGCGGGAAAATTCAACATTGTCCGATTTTAATGAAATTTGGTATCCAAATAGGTTTTGATGTTGCATCTTCAAAACTGATCGAGTCAATACCTTGCGACGCGTCCGTACAATACTCGATAGATTTACTTTAGAAAAAATGTATTTCTCCTTCATTACACCAATCTTAGAATACGGTGACATTGTATGGGACAGTGGGACTCAGATACTTAGTAATAAAATTGAGAGTGTTCAGATAGAAGCAATGAGAATCGTGACCTTTTGAACAAAATTAACTTCACTCGATAAACTATATGAAGAAACGGGATGGGATGCATTATCTGATCGTAGAAAAAAACATAAACTCATTATGATGTTTAAAATGGTGAATGGGGAAACCCCAGAGTATTTGTGTAAATTACTTCCTAATACTAGGTCCAACCTTCATCACCATTTTATACGTCAGTCAAATAATGTAACCGAAATTCGCACTAGAACGTCATTATATTCAAATTACTTCTTGCCGTCAGCTATTAAGCTGTGGAATAACCTGCCGGCAAATACTCGAAATTCATCTTCACTAAATATTTTTAAAGCACGTCTAAATGTTCGTTCTGACAAACGTCCGTCATACTATAACGCTGGTAGTAGAATTGGTCAAATCTTACACGCCAGGCTGCGCATGAATAGCAGTTCATTGAATGAGCACCTGTTCAGGCGAAATCTGGTCGTCAGTTCTAATTGTTCATGTGGTCACCCAGAAACCACCAATCATTTCTTACTCCATTGTCAAAAATATTCAAATCTTCGTCAAACAACAATTTTTACTTTGAATTTCCAAGTGTAACCTAATTTAAAACTACTCCTTTTTGGATCCGATGCTCTGACCCTGGAACAAAATACAGAACTATTTCTGAAGGTGCAATCTTTTATTCTTAAAAGTAAACGTTTTGTGGATGCGTAGAAATTTACTTCAAACAGCTTTCATCAAATTTAATTTTCTTTTTTTGTTTTTCTATTTTTACATAATACTGTATTCATGGTTTGATCTTCTTTCCTATATTTAATTCTATGTATTCTTCTTTGTATTGTTTCTTCTCAATATGTTTATCCATAACTCTCTTTTGTATTTATAATTTAATTTAATTAATTTATTTAATTTAATTAATTTAATTTAATGAATTGGAATTATCAGTGTGTAATACCTTTATCTGAGCATGTAACTTACTCCTTGTTAAATATGTCATGTAATTACAGGAGACGGATTAATATAAGCTTAAGCTTGTTTCCGAATCCTAGTCTTGATTAATTGTATGTATGAATTTCATGTATTATATTCAATAAAATAAGTTTAAATAAAAACTGATCTTCAAAATTGTTTGCGGACCGCCATTTTCAAAATGGCCACCAAAAAGGGCGGGAAAATTCAACATTGTCCGATTTCAATAAAATTTGGTTTCCAAATAGATATTGATATTGCGACTTCAAAACCTGTGTTGAAAATTGTTCGTTGAACGCCATTTTAAAATGGCCGCCACAAAATGCGGGAAAATTCAACATTGTCTGATTTCAATAAAATTTGGTTTCCAAATAGGTATTGGTGTTGCGACTTCAAAACTGATGTTAAGAATTGTTCCTTGACCGCAATTTTCAAAATGGCCGCTAAAAAGGCGGGAAAATTCAATATTGTCTGATTTCAATGAAATTTGGTTTCTAAATAGGTATTGATGTCGGAACTTTAAAACTAATGTCAAAATTATTTGTTGACTGCCATTTTCAAAATGGCCACCAAAACAGGCGAGAAATTTCAACATTGTCCTATTTCAATGAATTTCTTTTGTCCAAATAGATATTGATGTTGCGACTTCAAAACTGATGTTGAAAATTGTTGGATGGCCGCCATTTACAAAATGACGTCGTGATTTCAAAACTGGTGCCAAAAGTGGTCCTTAGCAAGAACTTTTTTGTCAAAAAAGCCCAACACAGAAATGTAGTAATACATGATCAGACTTTAAATACTGTTCAAGATATTGTAGGTGTTTGAGGTACTTAAGTTTGAGACTGAAGATCAACTGTATAACTTACAATGTTACCATGATTGTGGCATCTGAAAGCCAGGTGAGCGATACAGGCTCTTGAGAGCCTCTAGTTACATAATACATAATACATAATACATCTGTGATATATTAATACATAAATACATAATACATAATACATCTGTGATATATTAATACATAAAAATTCAGTACGTCTTGTGATGCATTTATATAAAAATATTTTACACATTTTGTCAGTCTCAATACCAAAACATTCATTAATTAAAAAGCCTACATCACAAATTAAAGATGCAGTTGAAAAATAAATTAGAAGTGACGCATTACCGATGGTTATTTAAATATCGGAAAAAATTGTGAGCGAAAATTTGCGTAGGCAGGACATTCGATCAGAAAGTGGGCAGTCGTTTCGGGGTTATTGTCACCACACATTTGACAAATATCATCCCCACTCAAATGCATTCTGAAAAGATTTGAGTTCAGGGTTAACAATTTACTCTCGCTAGAAATTTTATATTTTACAACCTCGAGATTAAAATTTCTAGCGAGAATAAACAATGGAAACGACTGGTACATGTCAAGACTACTTTTCCCGGCAATATCAAAGAATAGTTTGGTGGAGTTATATAATCCAAAGAAATGGTTATATGTTCTTACATTCACGTTTCCATTTATGTAATGGTCAAGTCCAGCACTTTGGAAAATATTATTATTCAAAATTATACATTTAACCTTTCAGCGTTTCAGAAACTTTACCTCATTTAAAAATAAACATCATTTTAGTCCATAACTCAACCCTTTTACCGGTAGTTTGTACCTTTTTAAAACAATGTGTGGAGTTGATATAGTGTCCACACCGGTTAGAGAATTCACGTAATAATGTTCTGTAAAGAATTGTAATATAACATGTTGTATATATGTTTGTATTACATTGGCCCTTAAGGGTATAAATATGCAATAAAGTATATATTAAAAGGGAGTCGTGTCAAAAATCAACTACACAGATGTGTTGACAATCGACCAAAGTCTTCATTTAAAGGTTTTGAAGCACATAAGTGCCTCCTAACATAACATGACAAATATGTTGTACCTTCAAACAAAGCTTCTAATAACATCGTTTTTGTATGTAAAGCGCATCGTTACATCTGTCTGATCAAAGACATAGGCATTAGTCACAAGATCAATTAAATGTACATACAAAAGAGTTTCGTTTGACAAAAATGAAATTTTCTCTTACTATATATATATATTTTTTTTTTATATTCAATCTAAAAATAATAATCAATGCATGCTGTACCTGTATTGGATATCTATATTATACAAAAATCTATGCAAGGAAAGATACATCGCCAGATCTCAATTTTGTTTAACTACAGAATTGTCTATGGAAATACCTCAGATTTTGTATGCAGCCAAAGTCACATATCAATGAAAACAATGTATATGATATTGTTGTTGGATATGATTTGAATCTATGACTCAATAATGAAATGGAACTGCTTAATGTCTATAGTGATTAATTTTGGTTTAAACTGGAAAAGTAGTTTTAGAGTAAATCCTTCATATGTTTCCCAGAGGGTCAAATGCTGAACTGTTTTCCTTCTGGTGGCAATCTTGGATGAGAAGCAACATTTTAAAGGACTATATTGACCAAGCCTTTTTTCCAATGTTTATAGTAGTTTCAGAGACGTTCTTTAAAAGTCCAATGTAAAACTATATTCCCTTCAGGTGGCAATGACGGACACTATGTTTGAAACGGATATCTAAATACAAAAAAATATAAAAAATCTAAAACTATAGAATAAAAAAGATAATAAGAAACACCTTCAATGACCGAAAAACACAGTCACATGCCACAATGTACCGAAGAAATACAGAAGAAAAAACAAGACAACAAATAAAAAAACCAAAAAAACGCAAACGTAAACAACGACATGAACTAAACAGTAGGCTAGCTCAAGGAGCCTAGTCTGCTGGTAAAAGACTGGTGCACTACGAAAGAAAAATCAAGCTAGAACTCCCAGATTGCTTTGATAAAGAATCATCAAGTATTTAATTAGACATCGGCAGTATCAATGAGAGGCCAGTATGCGTGTAAAATCCTCAGGTGACTGGTTCCAAAAGACATTTTAACGGACACATGCATAATATCCTTTTGATATCCGCTTTTAGGTATGTCGTCCCAGTTTTTCTGGATTTTTAGTATATCTGTCAAATCGAGGGTGAGAAATACCATTAGTAATAAGCTGCTTGCGAGTGAAATCATATTTTGATATGAAATGCTCATATCTCCTATGAAACTTTTTAAATGTACTTAACAATTATGAAATCTGTAACCTTGTTGTTAAAGTTTGGAAGTGATAGTAATGTTACGTTCAGTAAATTCGTCGAGAGTAGAATAAATACATGCGAATCTTACCAGTTGTGAAATATAAACTGCGTACGATTAAGCTAGAGGAACGTCGCGGTCAAGAAAAGGGAAATTAGTAATACGGAAATCAAAATCACCCCTGTTATCATTAATTTTAGCTTTATTTTACCATAGTCAACGATGAAAGTTAGATCCAGACAGGGCATTATTCTTAGCTTTAATAAGTTTCCGTTGCTGTGGGTAAATGATGTCGACATTATCTGTCAATAGTAAGGATATCGTCAATATACCTGCTGTCATCATTGAAAATTGAAATAAGTTGATCACTGTTTTGTATGGTTCCATTTTCCATTGGACACTATTTTAATAGTGGAACGCTAATGTTGTCAAGTTAGTTGCCAATTAACCCAGTGTCTTTTCAAAGGTTACAATGGGATTAAATGTTAAAAATGCCCAAAAACTGTCGATCATCATGAGTTAGATGCAAAAATTCTGTACCTTTTTGAAGGGATCAAACCGGGAGTATTGTGGCAAAGTGTGGTTCAGATTTGTTTATCAGTGTCCAGGACAGGTGATTGAATAATTCAGTTTTCCCAATTGGCCAGTTTTAAACTGTGTTCCTCGCTGGCCATCATCTTGGATTAGATGCTGTCATCACAGAATTATTTTTAAAGGGATCACTCGAGGACTCTTTTAATCAAAGTTGATGAAAATTGGCTAAATAGTTTTAGAAAGGAACACCTTTCAAGGGTTCTTTCGGCTGTTCTCTTGGAATAAATGCGAACCTGCCACACCTCTGTTTGAAAAAGAGCTAATTACCTTGGACTGACTTCCTCATATTGTGATAAAAATCATCACAAACATTTGTCTATTATCATACATTTATAACGGGAAATAGCTTAATAATTGAATGAATGTGTTATCTCTCCGGGAATTTATTTTAATGATTTTACTGAAGTTCATTAAGAGCATATGCTGTCATTCAGAAATTCTTCTAAATTCTTTGATGTATGTTGTCAGAAAAACATATGTTTACAATGTCAAACAATGTATATAAGTGTTACAAGTTGTTTCTAAACATTTGTTTAGGCGAAATATTGTTTAATCGTCTGCCAAGATGGTGTCACTTGTTACATAACAATTTATAGGAACATATATCTACCCTTTCCTTAGTTTATAAATAATCAGTCTACTGACCGAACGCACCGGCTGTTTAAAATAAATTCAATTCAAGAATTCACTAAAGCTCAATGAAATCATAGAAGTTTTTCCTGTAGAACATTTCAAAATACTTTTAATCTTGTTACTAAAAAGTTGTATAAGAGTATTAGGGCAATAAGAATTTACATAGATACTATATATGACGAGATAAAACTAATAGCCCGGACCTGACCGCTGCACCACCGCTAGATACCACCCATAGATGACGAGATAAAATTGATAGTCCTGACCTGACCGCTGTACCATTGCTAGATACAAGAAGATGTGTTACTACTGTGAAAATAACTTCAAATTTATATTAATATTAAAGAATGACATTTCAATGAATAGTACGCTCCCATGTGAGTATACCTGTTTATAGCGACAATACCGATATGCTTTTTCAGTTAACCGTATACAAGGACTCAGATCGGCTACAGCTAGTAACGTTATGAGGACATGACACTGATTTTTCAAGCTTATATGTATTAAGTTATTTAAAGAGTTGTTGAGTACTTTCGTATCAATATATCAAGACAAAATGCCTCTTAAGCTTCCTCGTATTAGTGACTCTTTGACGCTGGAGAAAGTCTTAGTGTGACTAGAAAAATGACAGCTAAGACTAAGAGAGTTATCAATATCAAACTGTTATAATAATGTTGTTCTTTTTTCAATATTTGGTTTTGTATTCCATTAGTATAAAGTCAAGATAACAGTAAACACATACAATGGCCAAAAACTACAATCACATGACACAATCAACAGGGAACCACATAAAAAGACTGAAGACTATCGTAAATAACGATTGGAACTCGGGATAGCCAGACTTGGTAACGGCACTAGCAAAAGGTAGCGGAAGTGTTTAAGCGGTTTATCGGTACCCAAACTTCCCCTTTCTCTATCCCGTTTCCCTATAGTATAATAAACATACAAAAAAAAAACAATAACTCTACGACCACTATCTTGAAAATGAAAAGAATATGACAAAACGTAATTTAGAAAGATCAGAGAGTGCCCGCCGCTAAACCGCCGGCTAGCTCAAGGAAGCTAATCTGCTAGTAAAACACTGTCTCACTACGGAATAAAAATCAAACTCGAAACTTCCCGTAGAATTTGGTTAAGAGTCGTCATGTATTTCAGTATACATCGGCCGTATCACTGAGAGGCCATTATTTGCGTAAAATCTTCAGGTCACTGGAATCCAAAGCCAATTCAACATATTTACGATAAATATCCCTTCGATATCCACTATTACGTAAAGAGTGTAAGTTACGTCAAATTTCACTGGATTTTCTACCAGTTTATCGCATTTTTCACAACATGAGAAATGCCCTTAGTAATAAGCTGTTTGCAAGTCACGTCTAATTTAGATATCAAATGTTCATAACGTCTGTAAAACTTCCTAAAAGTATTTAATAATTTATGAAATCTGTGAGTTTGGTGTAAAAATTTGGATGTGAGAGTGAAGTTACGCTTATTAAAAGCATCAAGGGTAGAACAAACGCGTGCGAATCGTACTGGTTGAGATATGTTCACCTATAAGATTGAATTGGAGGAACGTCGCCGTGAAGAAAGGGGAAATAAGTAATATTGAAATCAAAAGCACTTCTTTTGTTATAAATTTTAGTTCTATTTTGCCAGAGTAAATGATGATACTCAAATCCTGAAAAGGGCAGTATTAAGAATCATTTTTTGCTTTATTTATAGTTTCAGTTCTCGTGGTTAAATGATGTCGACATAAGGCCCTTTCAAGTAGATTTGTAGATTCTCAGAAACCTGTAATAAAAAAATCTGGGGTGGGTGGGAGGGTTTTATTTTATTTTTTAACCGATTTTCACTAAAATTGATAAGAATTTAAAGAAAATTTCTGAATAATAGAAAATTTTTTTTTAATGAGCTTAGAAAAAATGGGGGCGGGTGGGGATGAGAATCTGTTAATTAATTTGATATGGCCTAATCTAAAAACTAGGGATTGTAAATAGAAAGGATATCGTCAATGTACCTCCTGTTATCAGTTAAATTGGAATAAGTTTATCACTGTTTGGCAGAGTTCCATTTTTAGCTTTTTCATGAAGTCCCCTACTGTAACAGAACAGAAAAGATTTCCAATGAGAGGTGCACAATTAGTACCCATGCGGATTACAATGGCCTGTTTAGAAAAACTGGTACCAAAACGAACATAAAAATTGTCTAGCAAGATATTCAGCGCCTTAATCCTATCATCACATGTCCAAAAGATATGGATGTTGTATGTTATATTTGAGAAGAATCCTTGATTTTTGTTACAGCAAACTGAAGACCAGAAAATTTAAAAGACCTTTAAATAGCGTGCAACGGGTAATTTTCGCGGGGTTTTAAATTTCGCGTATTTTCGCGGATGGACTTAAATCGCCAAAATAAATTCCGCCAATATTTAATGTATTCTTAGGATATATATAGCATCTTTGATAATCCGCAAACAATTTCAAACAGCAATATATTTTCAAAAAAGATATTTCTTAACGTTTCTCTATTTTAATCACATCAAAGAAATAAATTTGATATAATTAAACTGAAGATTAATCATCTTTCATCATTACAGATTACTGTTTATCTCAGGTAATTAAAGCTGCATAGTTTACAGTCTGTCAAAATATACGTAAGGGCGAAAGTAATGATTGTATAAATAACTTTCTCTGAATCTTTATCTAACATCATAAGTTTGTACATTTAAAGTAAGAATGTTTAATTCACCACAGAAATAGCGTTTTAATATTCTTTTATGATTTGTAGACTTAAATTACAGAGACCTTATTAATACTTGAATAACGAATAATGAAATACCGAAGTTACTGTGAATTTTGTTTCTGAATAAGCGCACTTCGACAACTTATGTCTCTTCATTGCAGGTAAAATCAAATCATTTGGAAGTCTCTGAATCGAAATTCGAGCTCCTTTAACACCGTTCGGTAAAAGTATAAATCAGTCTAGAACATTTTTAATTTGATTTTGATCACTTTTTCCCTCATTGTACCTTGGCAACATGAAATTCCTCCCTCCTTATATGCTCCACTTCTTGTGTAGACTCTCTGTTTACCTTTTACTTTAAACAAAGTTACGATTTAAAGAGGGACCTAAATTTGAGTATAAAAAATCAATAATCAAAAATATTTTAAATTTTTTCACGTACAAACACAAAGATTTCAATTTAAATGTAGCAAAATACAGAAATTACTGTTTCTTTCAGTTGTGTGGATGTCAATTTCGACCAGTTGATTTTATTTTATTATGTCTCTTAAATTAGCTTTATTCCAGAATTTTTACATAAAACAAAAACACGTCGGAGACATATTGAAATAAAAGCACAACTCGCATACCATAAGGATAAAAAGATTATACAAAACTATAATGATAAAAAGATTATACAAAACTATAATGATAAAAAGATTATACAAAAACATGATGATACAAGATTATACAATAAGAAAAAGAAGGGAAACGGGGAATGTGTCAAAGAGACAAGGGGAGCAATAACAACTCAAAGCCACCATAAGATCTTCAATGAACGGTGAGGAAACCCCACACCCAACGGTAGGTCGGAGTTGGCCCCTAAATAAAAGAGTAATCAAGTTCAGCGAAATAAGCATCTTCCTAGACTCCGATAGACATAAAGTGAACTAACTAGAAAACAGACAAGACACACAAAGGCTTAATAAATTTCCTGACTTAGGACAGGCGCAAACCTGCTGCGGCGGGGTTAAACTAGTAAAAACCATAATGATACAAGAATTATACACAAGATTATACAAAACCACGATGATAAAAGATTTATACAAAACCATAATGATACAGAAATTATACAAATTAATTCTGATACAAGATTATACTAAACCATAATGATACAATATTATACAAAACCATACAAATATTATAACATGATGATAAAAAAAAATTACAAACCACAATGATAAAAGATTATACAAAACCGTAATGATACAAACAACGGCAGCAGAATACCGAAAGAACAAAGGCATGGCAGAAACGAGAACACAGAAAAAATGACGCAAAACAACTACAAAGCACTGAAATAAATCAAAACAACATTCGAAACCAAGACGTTCACAGCGTGAACTCCCATGAGATTGGGAGTGACATCAAGTGCTCCGTAAGGGTAAGCATGTCCTGCCCTGTTAACAGCATCCGTCACACAGTTAGTGAGTCAATCTAGGAATAAATTGCTGCGCCAAGAGCGCATGATACGCCCGTCCACTATCAAGTCGAACTTTATGGCATTGTTGGACCAGAATAAAATTTTGATTAAAAAAAAATCAAACAGAATATGTGCCTAAAGCCCCAGTCACACTGTCACGTTTTAACCCCTACGTTTTGCTACGTTTTCAAAACGTAGCGAAACGGCAATATACGTAGCAAACCGTAGCAAAACGTAGACCAAACGTAGCAATGCGTAGCAATACGTGTATAGAAACGTAGCCAGCTACGTTTGTATTGGTCTGCACAATACAAACGTAGCCAAAAATTAAAACGTAGCACAAACGTAGGGAAACGTGTTAAAACGTGGTAGAAACGTAGCTTTTACGTAGCAAAACGTAGGTAATCAGAATCTACACGTTTTGCTACGTACTTGCTACGTTTCGATACGTATCTGTTACGTTTTTGTACGTTTTTCTACGCTTAGTCACGTTTCATTCTACGCATTACTAGGTTTCAGTACGCTTTAATACGTTTCGTTACGTTTAAATACGCATCGCTACGTTCTACTACCGATCGACAAATTATATTTCCAAGTATTTCGGAATTTTTACTTAATTTTGAGATATTTTTTTATGAGCTGAAGATAAGCTCACAAATTAAAAGAGTAAGTCAACATTATAGATCATTATATTTACCAGGTATTCGAAAATCAATTAAAATTTTATACAGTCATTCTTACAATAAAACAAAATGATTAAATATACCTTTGTGTAAGTTTTCTATTTGCACGATGAATAATCAGTGTGGACTCTTTGCAAATTCCTAATTTTTTTTCACAGATCTTTATTAATACGTAGTACAACGTACTAATACGTAACATAAATGTATCAAAACGTACATCTAACGTAACGGAACATAGTCGAAACGTACTAAACCGTAGTCGAAACGTATTAAACCGTAGTAATACGTAGTAAATCGTAGTAAAACGTAGTACATACGTAGCAACACGTAGTGAAGCGTAGCAGAACGTAGGCTTTGAATTTCCAATAAAACGTGGTGAAACGTAACAGTACGTAGAAAAACGTAGTATATACGTAGCGAAACGTACAGACCATAAAATTATGACAAAAATGACATGATACATGTACGTGGCATTTTAAAACGTAGCGAAACGTAGCGGCCAAAACGTGACAGTGTGACTGGGGCTTTTCCAAGATGTAATAACTAACAAATATCAAATTAAATTTCACAAAGTCCATAGGCCATAATTCTGTACAAAATCAACCAACCGGAACCAAATTCCTACTTGAGAAACTACGTGATCTCTTCACAAAAGGTCCAAAATATCATGAACCCCAACCAATCAATTGGAAACATAACTTTAAAATATTGATGGACGCAGTTGAGGAATACGCCAAACAATGAGCTAAGAGAGAGAAGGAAAAGGTTGAAACACTGTCTGACTGGATCACGTCCATAAAGTTATTGATTGTAGCTCAAATGAGGCGCCTAAAGACAACCATGAGCCCCAATTCAAAAAGCATATTCGATGACCCCGAGGTAGAAAAACATTGTCCTTCCTCCATGACAATTATGTCATCGTACCAGCTGACAAGACCCAAAACATACTAAACAATCACAAATCTATTGTCTTCCTTTGGTATCACTTTGAGTGAAAAGAACAACAACCTGCCTTGTATCTACTGTGTATCTAAATTACATAGAAGCCCTTACAAACAGAGATACATTGCTGGGTCTGCCAAATGCACAACAAAACCCCTCACTAAGCTCCTCACCTCATTACTTACTGCAGTCAAAGATGGCCTCAAGAAATATAGTGATAAAGTATACTAAACAAGTGGAGTAAATCAAATGTGGATTCTCAAAAACTCAAAAGACTTGTTAGAATATCTATCTTCAAATGAACTCAACCACTGCAACAGTGTCAAAACATTTGATTTTTCTACTCTTTATAAAACTCTTCCACACGATAAGCTAAAGTCAGTACTCCGGGATTTAATACATCAGTCTTTCTGTACTAAAAAAGGTGAAAGAAGATATTCATATTTGGTGATAGGTAAAGACGGGGCCTATTTTGTTAAACATCACACTGATTTACACAAAAAGTATACAGAGGAGGATGTCATTGCAATGCTGGAATTCTTGATTGATAACATATTTGTAGAATTTGGAGGACAAGTTTTCCAGCAGACAATAGGGATACCTATGGGGACTAATTGTGCGCCACTTTTAGCAGATTTGTTTCTTTATTCGTATGAAGCCAGGTTCATACAAGGGCTAGTTCAGAAAAAAGACAACAAGCTAGTCAAATCCTTTAATGTCAGTTTCCGTTATATAGATGATGTTCTTTCATTGAACAATCCTCAATTTAAGGATAACCTTCATCTTATATACCCAAATGAACTCGAAATTAAAGAGACAACTGATACACCATCATCATCATCATCATACCTGGACCTATACCTCTACATTGACAACTCTGGACATCTGAAAACAAAACTTTACGACAAATGTGATGATTTCTACTTTCCAATAGTGAACTTCCCGTTTTTAGCAGTAATATTCCCACTTCTCCGGCATATATCGTGTACATTTCACAACTCATTCGCTATTGCCGTGCCTGTAGTTTGTACAGCGATTTTGTCAACAGAGCGAAATTACTGTCTCAAAAACTTATACATCAAGGGTATGTTCAGTCACTGTTGCAATTGTCACTTCAGAAGTTTTACGGTCGTCACCACGATTTGACAGACCATTACAATGTTTCTGTTTCACAAATGAGTACAGATATCTTTGGGTAGATCCAGAGTTTGTTACCGGACTGACTAACACCGACTGTGACAAAATCGGACTTTTCACCGGCAGTGTGACGGGTGCCACGCGTGGAGCAGATCATGCTTACCCTGATGATACCTCAGTTCTTAAAGGGGTTAACACTGCTAGTGCATTAGTTTTGTGGCGTTTTTTTGTTCATTTTTGTTTGTTTGTTTGTTATGTCTTTGTCATACTGTCTCAATTCGTGTTGCTGTGAATTGCCGTGATTTTGGATTTATGATTTTAGAATTTCCCCTTTACTCGTTCTTGCTTCGGTATTCGTTTGCCGATGTACTTGATTTGTATCTCACCTAGATATACTCACATACCAAATATGAAATTTATATGTCAAGCTGTTAAAGTAAAAATCTCCAGAAACCTATATTTTCAAAATTTCACTAACTGAAAGGGCCATAACTCTGTACAAAATCAATCGACCATAACCAAATTCATACTTGATCTGTGTCTCACCTAGATATACTGACATACCAAATATGAAATCAATATGTCAAGTGGTTACAGAAAAAAAACTCCGGAAACCTATATTTTTCAAAATTTCACTAAGAACAAGGGCCATAACTCTGAACAAAATCAACTGACCGGAACCAAATTCAAACCTGATCTGTATCTCACCTAGGTATACTCATATACCAAATATGAAATCAATATGTCAAACAGTTACAGAAAAAACTCCGGAAACCTATATTTTTCAAAATTTCACTAAGTCCATGGGCCATAACTCTGTACAAAATCAACGGACCGGAACCAAATTCGAACTTGATCTGTATCTCACCTAGATATACTCATATACCAAATATGAAATCAATATGTCAAGCGGTTACAGATAAAAACTCCGGAAACCAATATTTCTCAAAATTTCACTAAGTCAAAGGGCCATAACTCTGTGCCAAATCAATGGACCGGAACCAAATTCGAACTTGATCTATATCTCACCTAGATATACTCATATATCAAATATGAAATCAATATATCTAGCGGTTACAGAAAAATCTCCGGAAACCAAAAAGTTAACGAACGGACAGACAGACAGACAGAAAGACAGACAGACGGACGGACGGACGGACGGACGGACACACAGACGGACGGACGGACGGTCGAACGGACGGACGGAGGGTATACCATAATACGTCCGTCTTTCTACGGGCGTATAAAAAGTCAAAATCGGTATAGTCAAATCCGGAAAGACTTGAATCTAGCTGAAAATGTCCGCTTTCATTTGAGACACTGACACATCATATCTTTCAATGATGCTATGGTGTTTGCCATAGAATTTATTGAGGGATGAAAAAAATCCTGACGAAACAGTTTATGGGACAGTGTGTTTGCTCTTTTAAAAAAATCACTGTACAAACTACATGCTCGACAGCAACAAATCAACTGTGAAATGTACACCCCCAATGCTTGCTACTGAGAAAGGGAAAGATCACAATTGGGCAGTTAAAATTATTACGCTTGTCATATAGCTTATATTTCAAACGTCAATTTTGGTCAATATACAACAAAAGATCTACGTACGAACCTCGAGTAATTGTATGAGTTGTATCTTTAAATTCAAGCTCAAAGGGATACATCACTGTATATGTCCCTTGCATTTTGAATTTTAAGAGAAGGTTAATCGAGCGGAGGCACAATCATATTCAAATCATGATAATAGAAAGATGATACAAAACCATGATGATAAAAGATTATACAAACAATTACACAAAACCATAATAATACTAGATTATACAAAACAATAATGATACAATGATTATTCAAACTCATGATAGAAGATTATAAAAAAAATTATGATGCAAAATTATTCAAAACCTTAATGATTCAAAATATACAATACAATAATTATACAAAAATTATACAAAACCTTAATGATACAAGATGATACAAAACGATAATGATAGAAGATTATAGAAAACAAAAACGTTACAAGATCATGCAAAATCATTATAATGCAAGATTATTCAAACTATGATGATACAAGATCATGCAAAATCATTATAATGCAAGATAATTCAAACTATGATGATACAAGATTTTAAAAAACCATTATGAGACAAGATTATGCAAAACCATAAAGATACAGGATTATACAAAACCTTAATGATGCTAAATCATAACGATAAAAAGATTTTTTGAACCATGATCATAAAAAGGTAATACATAACCATGATAATAAAAGGATAATACATAACCATGATAATAAAAGGATAATACATAACCATGATGATACAAAATTATGTTAAACAAACCATGATGATACTAATACTGTACAAAGCATAATAACTTATCATACGATGCCATGATGATACTCAGATTATATAAAAAGGGTGAAACGAACATTTTGATGAACAACGGTGAAACTAAAATTATGTAAAACCATGATGATACTAAGATTATGTAAAATCATAATATTGCTAAGATTATGTAAACCCATGGTTCTAAGATTGTGTTAAACCACCATCATGTTGATCAAAATATGTTGATACAGAGATTATGTAAAACCGTGATGATCAAAACGAATATTTGAGACCATAGTGATGTAAAAAGTATATAAAGTACAGGTATATAGGGATAATTCAAAACCATGGGTATACAAAAATTACATAAAAATATGGTTGCGCAAAAGTGATTATGCTGATAAATAAGGAGTCGAAAGATGACATTTAAAGAATTTCCAAGGAACAACCAACAAAAGTTAATAATGAAACGTTTTTTCTTCTTGTTTCAGATAATGACATCCAAAAGACTAATAGTCAATGAGAAGTAATAAAAGACTCTACTGATACAGACAACAATAGGCATTAGAGAACAGTAGTGACAGAACACAATGTTGCATTGTATTTACCTGTAAACGTATATTTGTTCCGCATAACAAAAGTTCCATTAGAACAAATATTATAAACATTCTCATAATATTTTTTTTCCTTTTTGAACAATTGTTATATAACATTTATTCCGTCAGGAACAAATACTATATCATTTGTCTCTTCAGCGCAGATCAAATCAAACATTTGGAAATCCATAAACCAAAATTTGTGCAAAATCTGATAGAGAATGAATTACCAAAAGAATCTAAATAGAAAATATTACTGCAGAGTCTGAATCAAGAGGAATGTCCAGAACAAATCAACAAAAGAGAAACAACTCTAGTTTTACTGCAACACATTCAAATCTTTTATGATAAAAAAATTAAGTGCAATTTTTATATATAAGTCGAAATATTTGTGATACCCTTGTAATAGAAAGTTAATTTTGTAAATGTGATATACATAAAAGAACTTTAAGTAACAATGAAGGGATAAGGAATAAATGCAAATGAGACAAAGTCTCTACAAATACATGGTAATAATAAGCAATCAACCCTTCTTAGTAAAATTAATTACAAGATAACTTTTTCATTACAAAAATACATAGAGATGAGGAATGGCTGAGAGTAAACATGATGTAAAAGTGATAAATGGTAGTCAGGAAATGCACGCTTAATATATTATAAATACAATTATTATTCGTAAAACTAGCCTGTGCTTAAATTTTTGACTGATAAACAAGTATTGACACTCTTTGTATACTATTAAATGGCGACTTGTATTTATTCTATCGCATGAATATGCAATAAATTTTAGCGACCGATGAAGATCATTCGCTGAAATCTTTTGTTTGAAAGAAATATATCTGAAAACAAATAGGAAAAAGGGGGAAATAAAAAAAAACATTTGTGTCATATTTCATATACAATAAATGAAGATGTCAACTCATGGCATATTTTGTAGTTTGTTTTGTTTCTAATGGAATTGTATCTGGAAACAGAATAAAAGACATTTGTAAAATGACTTTATAGCCTTTGTATATCAACTTAACGTCAATCAGAACTGCACAGTTTATACTGTTTACTACCTTAATCTATGCACTGTTTTGCTGTAAATAAAGAAAACGCAAAATGACATTTTAAAGACGAATTAACGCATAAAGTGGCCCAATGTAAACAATTCAAATTTATAATTTGAAAATCAGCGCGCTATAAAATTTAATTAATTTCTGGCAGCGATAATTGTGAAGCCGTATAATGCTGGGTAATAAAGTACAATATATAGAAATGTTATCCGTAAATATCATGTATGGTATGTATTGTTCATGTGTCAAGGAGGGGAAATTAAATAGTAATTTCCTTGAACGGCTTTCTGACAATTATCTGGAATTAAAACAGGAAGTGTTAACTAGTATTATAATATCAGAAATGACAGACGGTAAAATCACCAATGTTCTTGTACTAAGTCAACCGATTGAGTTTTATGGAATCTCGTAAAACTACATCAATAATAAACTTTCCTTTTCAGCAGAAAATTCTTGTTTTATAGCACTTACATATTGGGAAAAGTAATGAATATCGCTTTAAACTGCTTATTTTATAACAAATTGTATTGCTCTTTTAATTTGATGGCCCATTCAATGATTTAATCAGAGTCTGGTTGATACACCAGGGTGCAAAAAAATTTGTAGTTTACTGTCTGTAAAATAAAAGTTCTCAAGAAAAAAGTATATACGTGTTATGCATAGAATGTGTAGGCAGGAGTGCCTACCATAATATTGAATGTTCTGTGTGGTATGTGTAAGGTATAGGTATGGTTTGGAAAACAATTTTATGTATGTATATATATGTTACAGTAAATATGTGTAATTAGTATATCCATGAATTTATTGAAACTAAGTAAATACATGTATTTACTAAATTTACCAGTAAATACATGAATTTACTAAAACTAATGTCGTATTTTACACGTTTTTTCTGATCACAATTTTGTACACCAAGGGATTAATTCGTCATAAGATTATGTACAACAGAAGTATAAAAAGTGTTCACTGTGATCAGTTGACATATAAATTCTTGGAAGAAAATGACAAACAGAAAATAGAAAAGAGAAGATTACGACTGTGTTTCCAGGTAGGTCTCAAGATCAAATAATCTTGTCCACTGCACCAACCATCAACCACCTGATCTCACCCTTTCATTGACAAAGAATGGATATATTTATGAATGTAAATGACTAAATACCGAAGTTACTGTGAATTTAAATTCTGCACATGCGCATTTCGACAACTTATGTCTCTTCAGTGCAGATAGAATCTAAACGTTTGGAAGACCATAAACTCAAAGATGTTTTAAGACTGAAAGAGAACAAATAACCAATATGATCTAAATGTAAAGCCAAAATCAGCTAAGGACAGAGCTTTGCATGAGGGAGATACTCCTTAGTTTTCAACAAAATTTCCAAAAATTTAGATATTGTAAGTTTCCAAATAGAATTAAAAGACGGGATAACAGGAAACATCTACAATGGCTGAAAATTACAGTCACATGCCACAATCTGCCAGGGAACTAAACAGAAAAAACACAAACAAGACAAAAGACAAACGTAAACAACGATAGGAAATCGGGACAGCCGGACTTGGTAGGGTTAAACCGGTTTATTGGTACCCAAACTTCCCCTGTATATGTCCCGTTTCTCTATAGTATCATAAACATACGAATAAAACCCAAATACAGGTAGACTACTAACTCCATGACCACAATCTTGAAAGGAGAGAAAATGACAATACGTAATTTTGAAGGATAGGTGAAGGGGTGCTCGCCGCTAAACTGCCGGCTAGCTCAAGGAGCCTAGTCTGCTGGTAAAACACTGTCGCACTACGGAAGGAAAAATCAGACTCAAAACTTCCCGAAGGGTTTGGCCGAGAATCATATATTTCACTATACATCGGCAGTATCAGTGAGAGGCCAGTATGTGTGTAAAATTTTCAGGTCACTAGATCTCAAAGCTAATTTTACGGAAAGAAGCAGAGTATCTTGTCGATATCCCCTATTACGCAAAGAATATAAGTTACGTCCCAGCTTTTCTGGATCTTTGATCAGTCTTTTGCATTTCTTAACACAATTTTTGTAAAAACGGGGATTAGAAATGCCCATAGTAATAAGCTAATTGAGAGTAACGCCATATTTTGATATGAAATCTGTAATCTTGTTTTAAAATTTTGGCAGTGATAGTACGATCATTAAAATCGTCAAGAGTAGAACAAACGCGTGGGAATCGTACTAGTTGGGAAATATAGACCCAGTAGGATGGAGCCAGAGGAAATGTCGCCGTCAAGGAAAGGGAAATTAATAACAGTGAATTTAAATCATCCCTTTTATCATATATTTTAGTTTTTGTTTTACCACGGTCAATAATAGTAACATCATAGTTAAATCCAGAAAAGGGCAGTGTTTTGAGTTATTCTTAGCTTTATTTTATTTCAGATCTTGTGGGTTTATGATGTCTACATAATCTAAAAACTGGGGATTGTCAATAGTAAGGATATTGTCAATATACCTGCTGTTATCATTGAAAATTGAAATAAGTTTATAACTGTTTGGTACAGTTCCATTTTGGAGTTTTTCCATGAAGTTTCGTTCGTAACAGAACAGAAATAAGATCTGCAATGAGAGGTGCACAATTGGTACCATGGGAATACCTATGACCTGTTGATAAATAATGTTGCAAAAACGAACAAAAATGTTGTCTAGCAAAATATTGAGTGCATTAATCATGTCATCACATGCCCAGGAACAATGATTATTGAAGGTAATATTAGAGAAGAATCCTTGTTTTTTGTTATAACAAATGAACTGCAAATCAGAAAATTTAAAAGACCATTTAGTCCTTTGCTGATTTTGGATTTACATTTAAATCATATTGGGTATTTGTTCTCTATCAGTTTTGAACACATTTTATTTTTTGGTCTTCCAAACGTTTATATTTTATCTGCACTGAAGAGACATAAGTTGTCGAAATGCGCATATGCAGAAAATAAATTTACAGTAACTTCGGTATTTAGTTTTTTTTTTTAATAAGTTGTCCTAATTTGGATTTAATCAAATTATGTGGAAGGGTTGTATAAAGTGTGGAAAAATCATAACTGTCAACGGATGAAACTGGTCTTTGAATAGATTGTAGTTTATCTAAAACTTCAATAGATATTTTTACACTCCAAAAGTAATTTACACCAGAAGTTTTTTCACAGTATTTTTAACCAACTCCTTTATACAAGTAGGTGAATTAGTTAGATTTAAATGGATGGATAAATTAGTGGTAGAACACTTACTAGAGGCTGAAATAAAAAGATGCTTGAAGGGATTTTTGTGAAGCTAAGGAACCCAGTACAAAGTAGGCATGGTGTTATCTTTAGGTGGAACTTTAAGCATTTCGGTATCCTTATAATGTTGTTTGGTAAACTTTTTTTCGTCTCAATTGGTATGTTTGAAAGTGTCTGATTTGTACACTTCGTTTTGTTGGACGTCGATATAGTATTTTTTTCACATGATAGCAACGTTGTTGGAAGCCTTGTCAACAGGTACAAACACATATTTTTTACCAAGATCCTTCAATTTTGACTCGATTCCATTTACAGACAGTTTAGGGGATAACTCAATATAATTATCTTTACAAAAATCTATTCTGTTGGATACCTTGAAACTTAATAACCTAAACTTTATTGTACCGTGTCATCTGTTAAAAGCTGAGAAAGCATTATCCTTAAACTTAAGTTGTTCTCCAAAAAAAAACAAATGTCTGTCCCCTCCAACGTAAATACACACACACAAATACACACGCACATACTCGATCTGACAATATTTAATTCACAGAGGGCCATAGTTAAGTGAAAACTTGGCAACGAAACAATGTCAAAAGAAAAAATGTAATTGTGCATTTCATAAACTTCCAGAATTTTGAAAATGGTTCCGTTTATTTTATTTTTTTTTAATTTTTTTATTTTTTCTTCTTCTTTCATCAATCCCCTTATGTTTTTTTTTAGTATTCTAAAACAAAACATAAATGCCAGAAATGGCCAGACATCAGAATGTTCCTGTTAAAACTTTGTTCTTTTGAAACTTTTTAAGTTGTCTGCTTTTTATTTCTTATTTTTGTTTTACTACGTAAGACTATAAAATGGTTATTGATATTTGTATGCAAATATTATACATGTTAATTCTTGTCATTAAATTCATTATAAAAAAATGAATGTCAGAATTAAAAATAGGGGTCCTCACACAGTATGAAATACCTGGATGTAGAAGACATGTCTTTCAGTTAGCTTGTGAAATCGTTGTCTTTATACGTCTTACGACACTATGGAATTCCTATTTGTAGAATAACTGTCTATACTGTGGAATAATTTGGTATCGAATTATAGTCCTTCAATTGTTTTGATGGTGTCCTTTCCAGGGTTTCAAATAAAAGCCTTTCGGTTGTGTCATTTGAATCACACTTAAGAATACCAGAATTTAGAATAAGTGTTTTTCGGTTACCTTGTTTAAATATAAGCACATTATGAAAAACCAGAGGGAAGAAAAAGTTCCTTTCTGTTGTTTTGCTTGTGTCCTAACAAACAAAGGAATACCAGAGTGTAGAACAAGTGACTTTAAGTTGAAAGTGTGGAAATTCTTACACGTTATGGAATCGTCTTGCTTGTGTCCTAAATAATATGTAATACAAAGTTGTAGAATATTTGCCTTTCGCTTGTCTTATTTTCTGCATTATAAACCATGGAATACAAGGATGTAAAATACGTTTCTTTTCTTGTTTTGTTCATGTTCTTATAGCTAATTACCGAATGGCCATTCCGAAAACTTATGTCCCACCAGTGCAGATAAAATCGAAACATTTGGAAGACCATAAACTAAAAAAAATATGATAGAGAACAAATTACCAATATGATCTAAATAGAAGGCCCAAATTGCCTAAGGACTGAGCTTTGCAGAAGATACTTCTTAGTTTTCAACCAACAGAATGTACAAAAAAGATATTGCAAGTTTCAAAATAAAATCGGCGTTCTGGTCAGCATCGAGGAACTGACTACTGGGCTGTTGAATACCATGGAGGAGACCATTATTCCTATACACTCAAGAAAACCAAGGTGCACAATAAGTGTCTTTTATTTGATTTGTATGTGTCCTAACATTCCCCAAACACACTATGGAATACAATGTCGTAAATTAAGTGTTTGTGAATTGATTTGTTTGTACCCTAGCGCAATATCAAATACCAGTTGTAAATTAAGTGGATTTTGCTGTCCTGTTTGTGTTCTTGCACACTACGAAATACCAGGGTGTAG
Source organism: Modiolus philippinarum (assembly GCA_002080025.1). Taxonomy (NCBI): domain Eukaryota; kingdom Metazoa; phylum Mollusca; class Bivalvia; order Mytilida; family Modiolidae; genus Modiolus; species Modiolus philippinarum. Next base: position 192,544 of record MJUU01055549.1, on the reverse strand, counting down.
AATAAATGTCCTTCAGGTGTCTTCTTTTTGTCTTAACACACCATGGAATGTGCCAGTGTGTAGAATATGCACCTTTAAATTGTTTTTCTCGTGTCCTTACAAACCATGAAAAACCAGGGTGGAGAATACGTATTTTTATTTTTTTGTCTGTGTCATAGCACTGTGGAGTACTAGGATATAGAATATGTGCTTTTCAGTTGTCTTGTTTATGTCTTAACACATTGTGAATACCAGAGTGTAGGAAAAGTGTCTTTCATATAAGGTATACAATAAGAATTCCTACCGTCTTGACTGCATCATAACACATTAGAAAAACAAGGGTGTAAATAAGTGTCTTTTAGCCGTCATATTTTTGTCCTAACAAATTTGTAGAATGAATGTCCTAAGTTGGTATTGTCTCCAGCACAACAACTAATATTAGATCCTTAAACGGTGTCCCACAAAACACAGTATGAAATACCAGGATTATGAAGTCCGATTAAATGCTTTTTAATTGTTGGGTTTGTACCCTAGTACACTGTTACAATAGAATCCATTACAGATCTATAAATTCACTGAATTATGTTTTAACACAATAAAAATGACCAGAATGTGAGTCTTCCAACAAATTTTAGGTCAAGCTGAGCAGCGATATGATATAAGTGTCTTCTAATAGTGTTTGTTTTTGTCAAAACACTTTTGGAACAAATATAAAAAAATATGATTTTTTTTTTCATAACATAACAGCCACTGTGGTTCTAGATAGCAGTTACTCTCCCACCCAATAAATATACATATGGAATCATAGGGTTGGATTCCTTGAGTAAAAAAAACAACCAAAAACAATTTATGTTCAAGTAATTCGATAATCTCTATAATAGCAATTTTTCTATGTATAGAATTGCAGACATGATTGATGAAATAGGTTTAAACGTTTTTAATTACAGTGACGTTACAATGGTATATAAAGTCTAGACAAAACTGTCATTACATTATTACTATGTACAATCAGCACTCTGTTTATTCCCAGATTGGTTGATGGATGATTATTCTTATGCAAAAGACAGTCATTTTCAACATCTCAATTCGGGCTGCGTAAACTGCATAATCAATTTAAGGAAACCTTATCGGTGAATTGTCACAAATAATGGACACTTATGTATTGGTGATTTCTCTTTCTAGACAAACCACACACTACATATTTAACAAATGGGCAATTAATTTGTTAAGACAAGGCAAGGTTGAATAGTTAGTGTGTAGTGCCCAGGTCATTGCGGTATCTTGTGTGGTGCATTGTCATGGTTCTTTGGGAGAAGTATAGCAACTAGGGTGTACCTGGTCTAGTGTGAAAGAGGTGGTTTATCTTGATCAGTTTGGAAGTAACTAGTTAGTACCTAGTATGATACCTATAGTATAAGATGTACCGTATCTATTGAACATGGTAGCTTTGTTGTAACGTATCTAGTTTTAATTATTGCAGTTGGAGTTAACATATGTGTTATGGTCTCATGTTCATTTACTCCATATCCTTTCATAAAATAAAAAATTGTAGATGATTATATTGCATCAAGGTTAGTAACTAGGATATATCGTTTCTAGTGTGGTAACTGGGATGCCTCCTGTTTGGTTTGGTAACTAATCCGTAACGTATTTAGTGTGGGAAATGAGCTGCACTTTATTCACTTTGATTACCAAGATGCATCTGTATCTGATTTATTACAATAGTGTACCTTTTGAGTCAGAAAACTGGGTTGTATCATACCTAACCTAGTGAGGCCCTTTGGAGTATTTTCTACTCTAGTTGAGTAATTACAGTAAAGCATATTTAGTGTACAAACTTGGATGTACAGAATTCAGTTTGATAGTTGATGTGTACCCTTTCTGACGTTTGGTGTGAAAACTAAGGTGTTCCTAATCGAGTGTAGTAGCTAAAGTGTTTGATAATCACAAAAATAAAGTACTGCCATTATCTCATATCGTAACTCAATTGGTCATATGGGTGTTAAGTAAACCCTTCAGATACGGTGCATTTGGTAACAATGGTCCCGAATACCGGATCATTTTTGTTTATCGTAAATATTTTTTTATTTATTTATTTTTTGCAACCAGCTTGGAGCTGCAATTGTACTACAGATAGGCACATTCAAATGAGATGGGTCTGTCACCTACTATCTCTCTCAATGGTCCTTTGCATATAGTATGGTAATTTATTCAGATATCCTATTCTTGTGTATCTTTTTTAACATCTGCAGATATGCAGTTTATTTCTACTCAAATGTAGATGTCTTCCTGTTTTTTCCATAAATAGATGATTCAAAATAAAGAAATACATTAACAAAAACATGACATGCTCATATCGGTCTAATATCCCGCATACATGCCAATGAACACTGCGTTCCTAAAGACAACTTTGCATAAATTATCGCTATATATAGAGTAAATTATTTGTGTAATCGAAACAATGCACTCTAAAATTGAATGTTTAAGTTGTTATGCTAAGTGGTATATTTTTACATGCAAATATGTCTCTCATACTGATAACAAAAATACCGAAGTTACTGTACATATGCGCATTTCGACGACTGATTTCTCTTCAGTGCAGATAATATATGCACAATGTCTTTCTTGGATAAGCATAGTATAACCCATGTTTCAATGAAGAAACAAACGAAAACAAGTTTGCCTACAAAAACTGAGGAAAAGTTAACATGATACTAGAATAAAAAAGATAACAGGAAACACTTATAATGGCCGACAAACACAGTCACATGCCACAAAGTACCTAGGAACTGGACAAGAAAAAAAAAACACAGTCACATGCCACAAAGTACCTAGGAACTGCACAAGATAAAAACACAGTCAAATTCCACAATGTACCTAGGAACTGCACAAGATAAAAAACGCAGACAAATGCCACAATGTACCTAGGAACTGCACAAGATAAAAAACAAAGACAAATGCCACAAATGTACCTAGGAACTGCACAAGATAAAAAACACAGACAAATGCCACAATGTACCTAGGAACTGCACAGATAAAAAACACAGACAAATGCTACAATGTACATAGGAACTGCACAAGATAAAAAACACAGTCAAATTCCACAATGTACCTAGGAACTGCACAAGATAAAAAACGCAGACAAATGCCACAATGTACATAGGAACTGCACAAGATAAAAAACACAGACAAATACCACAATGTACCTAGGAACTGCACAAGATAAAAACACAGACAAATGCCACAATGTACCTAGGAACTGCACAAGATAAAAACACAGACAAATGCCACAATGTACCTAGGAACTGCACAAGATAAAAAACACAGACAAATGCCACAATGTACCTAGGAACTACACAAGATATTAAGAATCTAACACCAGGGGAAGTGCGAGACAGGAGAATCTCAGACACCCAAGGGTAAGATTTCCAGTCTCGGACGAAGCTTGCTGAGTCCGAGATGATTGAAATCTTACCCCAGGGTGTCTGAGATTCTCCTGTCTCGCACTTCTACTGGTGTTTGATTTTATTTCTCACTGTATTTACCCTACAATATACTAAAATCCACACAAAAATATCACCCCCTTTTCGTCTGTTTACACAAGGAGTTATGTCCCTTTTTGCAACGTCATAAAATCAGGAATGTATACCCGAGCGCACCATATTTTAAAAGAAGATTTTTATCGTATTCTCCTGTGAAATTTTACTTCAAATGATGTAACAGTTTCATAATACGTAGATTAGATACAATTATAATCACTAATGAGGACAGATGTAGACTATAAGACCCTAATGTGCAAACACGATATTTGCCGGTAAATTGCACGTGATTTTTTTTTGTCTTGCACTAGTGTAAGACAAGGAAATCTCACACCGCTAAAAATAGGAATTGCTGTGTCTCAAAAGGGAGAAAAAATACAGAAAAATGCCACAATGTACCTAAGAACTGTACAAGATAAAAACACAGATAAATACCACAATGTACCTAAGAAATGCACAAGATAAAAACACAGACAAATGCCACAATGTACCTAGGAAATGCACAAGATAAAAACACAGACAAATGCCACAATGTACCTAGGAACTGCACAAGATAAAAAACACAGACAAATGCCACAATGTACCTAGGAACTGCACAAGATAAAATACAAACAAATGCCACAATGTACCTAGGAACTGCACAAGATAAAATACAAACAAATGCCACAATGTACATAGGAACTGCACAAGATAAAAACACAGACAAATACCACAATGTACATGGGAACTGCACAAGATAAAATACAGACAAATGCAACAATGTACCTAGGAACTGCACAAGATAAAAACACAGACAAATGCCACAATGTACCTAGCAACTGCACAAGATTAAAACACAGACAAATGCCACAATGTACCTAGGTACTGCACAAGGCAAAAAACACAGTCAAATACCACAATGTACCTAGGAACTGCAAAAGATAAAAAACACAGACAAATGCCACAATGTACCTAGGAACTGCACAAGATAAAAACACAGATAAATACCACAATGTACCTAGGATCTGCACAAGATAAAAAACACAGTCAAATAACACAATGTACCCAGGAACTGCACAAGATAAAACTGTGTTCTAGTAATGTTTATTTACAGGATAGAGCTAGGCTCTGCGTTTGTCGATTATTTTACTATCAGTGTTATTTGTGTGTTTACTCATGGAGTTACGTCCCTTTTTGAGAACACCATAGAGTCTGGAATGTATACCTGAGCGTGCCATATTTATAAAAAGTTTTTTTTTTTCATATTTACCTGCAAAGTTTTACTTCAAATTATATGTATAATAATTTTAAAATACGTAGACTAAATGTACTTATGGCCGCCAGTAAGAGTAAAGAGTTCTAAATATTTCTTCAAATGTTTTACCGGGAAAACTCTCGTGTGATCTGTCTTGTATCCCGGTGTACAAGACAAGGAAATCTTACACCGCTAAAATAACTGTTGTATATCAAAAGTGAGATTTTTTTTTCTTTTACTGGTACAGAAATATTTGCAATGAGAGCATCTAACACATTTCAAGCCAAAAATATCCAAGTGTTTTTTATCAGTCTCGAAAATATACAATTATTCCAGTTTCCAAGTTAAAGCGTCCGTAGATAATGCCCAAAAACATTGTGATGTACAGATAACACTGATATACAGTAAAGAGGTGAAGAGGATGACTAAAAATAAAAAAAAAAAAAATTAACGAGGTTCGCTCCTCTTGTTGTGGTATTTCTGTCAGATTTTCGGATTTCTCTGGTTTTATCCTTTTAAAAGCATTATAATTTTTTGCCCATCGACTCTCTTAACTTTTCCCATAATTTCATTTTATACATCTTTGTGAGCATTCTGTAAAAATGTCATTAAATTTTATTTATTGTGTCACATTTATTCGTGGTCAAACCTTGATAATGTTAATCCTAAGCAACATCCGAGGAGTTAAGTTTCCCGCCAAATTTTTAATCACATATATCTCAAAAACGAGATCATCAACCTATAAGTTTCTTTCACTGAACTTATAATTTTTTTTAATTTTCTAACAAAAATCACATTTATGTGAAATACTTTTTATTTTCGTATGAAGTAGCGAACCCCCTTAACGGCCATAAAAAACAGTAGTATTTCAAGGTGCTGCAAATGGTGAAACTCATTTAAAAGATAGTTCCAAAATTGTACACACACAGCACCTGTCCCACCACAAATGAAAAGCCGCTACGATGTTCAAGTCCATTTATACTATATAACAGCGTGAATAACAACACGGCTGAACGAAAGTCTTTCATACTCATCGAGTAAGAATATATTTAGGTGATATTTTAAGGCACCTTAGAACTATGGAATCCATAAAATGATGTATTCGTTTATCACAAAGTTAAAACTCAGTCTTAATTGAGTTGAAACAGTATAAATATCTCAAATCCATTCAGGCTAGATTGTTTAATGTCAACAATGTATGCTCAAGTAGATGAGGAATTTGCTTATGGTTAGACTCTACTAAATGACCAATCAGCTACTGGCATAGTCAAAAATAGTACTTATGTAAACAAAGCCATGCTACTTTTGCTTTGCATATAATTGCCAATATTGCCATTATCCGAGTTCTTAAACGCTCTTGTGATCATGAAACACTTCTGGATTGACAAGCATTTTGATTCAGTCAGCCTCATTGCATGGGAAAATACTGAAGCCTCATTAATGATGACACGTATGCCCAAGGATCTGAAAGGGGAAATTGGTAATTTGCATACCCAAGTTGAATGAGGCAATAGAAATTTCTTATTAGACTTCAAAGTTGGGTCATCGCTTGGATATGTTACTTGGCAGACGTGCCACTTTGAGAAAGTCATATCGCCGCATACAGCGAACTTCAGGTAATTATGAAAATTCACAAAAACGTTATAATAGCCGCCTATGGAAAATATTTAGTGGAGTCTGACCTTATGTTTGACTTTTTTCTTACTGCCCTCATTGAAGCTCTTACATCCATTGATGATATTCCGATATTTCATTTGATGTCGTATAAGAACCTATCTGAAATGAGAAGTCCTCAGAAAAACTGTTACAACAAAGATGGGTAGAAATAGAAATAGAATTAAAGGTTTGCCAGAATTGTAGGGTTGTTTTAAAAGGAAATATTTGCAAAATACATGTACCGGCCAAAAAGTCAGGAACAGGACTTATAATCTTTAAAACAAACAACATCATGTACAGAAATAAGGTGTGTATATACAGAAATATTGTGTGTAAACACAGACATTCTCTGGTGTAAATACAGAAATTTATACGTTTGTTACTTCAGTAGTCAAAACATGGTACATAACTATCATGAATGCAGAGTTATCTTCCATGGCAAAATTCCGAAAATAAAAAATCTAAAGAACAATAATAGATAACAGGATACCGAAGTTACTGGGGACGAATATCAAAAGCCAATATATATATATATATATATATATATATATATAANAAGCTCCAAGGATCTTCTTGATGAAGAAAATACTAGTCGTGTAAAAAATTCATATATAACGTCTAAAAACAGCGACAAACTTGGAAATCTTATTTAATCCCCAGGATAAGTATGTAAATATGCTTATACAGGTCTTGAAAAATAAATTATATGCGTCTGAAGTCAAGGACCAACTGAGTTAAAGTCTTAGGATGTGATATTACCGAGAACATCTTTCCACTGAGGAATTTGACCACTACAATTTGAGTGACACGAAACACTTCATTTGAATTTCACTGTTGCATATAAGGCCCCATTTCGATGAATTTACATCTCGTCAGTGCAACTAGAAACTAAAAATTGGAAAACCGCTGCCGAAATATTACTTCCTCGGAAGGGTGTACAAGACTGGAGATTGGCTGGTAAATTTCCTCTCCCTGCCCATTTAGCCCCTTGATTGATGGATCTCGCTGGAGCAGACAGGAGGAAAAAAAATCCAAAGTTCCATATTAAATGTCTACTCTACTCTATGAAATGAAATGAAATAAATGACTAGTGAGAATACACAAATCAAAACAAAAACTGAGAAATCTTTGTGTGTCATCCAAAAGATGGGCAGGATGAGTTGAAGTTTTTTTGTTTGTTTTTTTTTTGTCAATCGATAATTCCCAAAACTCAGCTAGAAGGCGGAATAAGCTCCAAGGATCTTCTTGATGAAGAAAATACTAGTCGTGTAAAAAATTCATATATAACGTCTAAAAACAGCGACAAACTTGGAAATCTTATTTAATCCTCAGGATAAGCATGTAAATATGCTTATACAGGTCTTGAAAAATAAACTATATGCGTCTGAAGTCAAAGACCAACTGAGTTAAAGTCTTAGGATGTGATATTACCGAGAACATCTTTCCACTGAGGAATTTGACCACTACAATTTGAGTGACACGCAACAATTCATTTGAAGTGATGAAGTGTTCAAATGAAGTGTTGCGGGATATATATATATTTTTTGTTGAGATTCTGTTCAAAAGACTAAAACGTCTGATTTAAAACCGATTTTCTGCGTGTTGTCATTATTTGATGTGTAATTAAGTGTTATTAATTTTCCTCTTCTTTCAAATATTTGTGAACGTTTTAATTTTCCCAAATATTTGAAAACGAATGAAAATAAATTAATATAAACCCTAAGATTATGACTGTTTGGATATAACAGTGGAAGGGAAACGTTTAACATTAATAAATATAAATGAGCCTAATAATGATAATCCTCCTTTTTTGGAAGAGTTTCTGAGATGATAGACGCTTTCGAAAACCAGTCAATTTTGATTGCAAGTGATTTAAATCTTGTTCAAGATTTTGAAATGGATACTTTTAACTATGTTAATATAAATAATCCTAGGTCAAGAAACCAAGGTTTCGAGTTAAAAGAATTGTATCATTTGGTTGATCCTTACAGAGAATTTTATCCATTTTATATACATGGCGAAAAAGGACGCCATTAAAACAAGCTCGTTTAGATTTTTTCCTTGTATCAGAAACTTTTTTTCAAAACATCTGTGCGGTAAGTATAGATTATAGTTACAGATCGGATCACTCTCCAGTCATTCTTGATTTCAAAGTTAATGATTTACAAAAAGGTAAGGGATTGTGGAAGTTTAACAATTCACTTCTCCATGACAAAGATTATGTTAACATTGTCAAGGAAGTTATTAATAAAGTTAGAATACAGTATGCTGCTCTTGTTTATAACCATGAAAATTTGGGAAACATTGATAATTCATATATTCACTTTACCATTGATGAGCAGTTATTTTTAGAAACTGTGTTGATGGAAATCAGGGGAAAGACTATTTCTTATGCTTCATATAAGAAGAGGGAAAATACAAAATTAGAACAGGAACTCATCTCTGAAATTCGGAATTTAGAGAGAAATATTCAAAATAGTGAAGATTTATATATTTTAGAAATAAAGAAAACAGAATTAAGAATTCTTCGTATAGATAAAATCAGGGGTCAATATATAAGGTCTCGGGCACAGCGGTCTGAGGAAGCTGAGAAACCAACTCACTTCTTCTGCAATTTGGAAAACAGGAACTTTGTCAATAAAACTATACCAAAGCTACTTGCAGAGGATGGCTCATATATTGTTGAGAAAAAATGTATTTTAGATGAAGCGAAGAATTTTTATATGAAATTATATGGTAAACACGAGCATATTCTATCTGTAAATCTTGAAAACATACTTCCATATAATGATGTTCCTAAATTAAGTGAAATTCAAAAGTTTCTTTAGAAGGAGAGATTAGATATACATAGTTGACTTCAGCTCTTAAACGAATGAAAAACAATAAAAGTTCTGGGTCGGATGGTTTTTCAGTAGAATTTTTTAAATTCCTCTGGATTGATATTGGCAAATATGTGTTGCGGTCAATAGATATCGGTTACCGGCAGGGAGAAATGTCTATCACTCAGAAACAGGAGATTATAACTTGCCATCCAAAAGAACGGAAGCCAAAACAGTATATGAAAAACTGGAGGCCAATAAGTCTTCTAAATACTACATATAAAATGGCTTCCAGTTGTATTGCTGAAAGGATTAAATCTGTATTATCACATTCAGTAAGCTCAGATCAGACAGGTTTCATCCCCGGTAGATATATTGGTGAAAATATTCGCCTCATATATGATATTTTACACTTTACTGAAGAGCATAATATTTCAGGAATCCTTCTATTAACTGACTTTAAAGAAGCATTTGACTCGATATCTTGGAATTTTCTCTATGAAACTTTGCGATATTTTAACTTTGGAGAATCTATAGTATGCTGGTTAAAAACTTTGCATAACAACATATCCTCGTTAGTCACCCAAAATTGTTGTCTTTCAGATTTTTTTTACTATTGAAAGAAGTTGTCGATAGGGTGACCCTTTGTCACCGTATATATTCTTATTATGTGCTGAAATCTTGGTAATACCTATAAAAAAGATAAAGATATCAAAGGTGTATGCATACATGATACTGAATTTTTATCATGTCACAGTATGCTGATGACACAAGTCTAATATTAGATGGTTCCTCAACATCACTGGATGCATCTCTCCGAATCCTTCAGTTGTTTGCAGATATTTCGGGTTTAAAAATCAAATTTGACAAAACTAATGTTATTTGGATTGGCAGTAAAAACACAGTCAAGACTCCATTTGTGTCAAGTGGGGATTGAAATGGGGCTCCAGTAAGTTTAACCTCCTTTAAATTATTTTTTCTTTAGATTTAGATGATATTCCTCTACAAAACTAAACTCCAAAGCTAAAAGAAATTGAAAATACTATAAAAATATGGTTTAGACAACCATTATCTCCATTAGGAAAGATTACACTTATCAATACATTGATTATTTCAAAATTGATTCATTTGTTTCTGTCGATTCCAGATCGAGATGAAAAATAGATAAAACATTTGTCTAATTTATATTATTATCTTTCATATGGGACTTCAAACCTGACAAAATAAACAGACGTCTTATATGTCAAGAATATTTCAAAGGTGGTTTGAAGATGATAAATATGTCAGTTTTTATTAAAGGGCTAAAATTAACATGGATAAGGAGACTGTTTGATTCAAACTCAAAATGGGTTTATTTATTTATTACTTCGGAAAATATTGAATTGGATGATTTAGCTTTCTTATGACCAGAAAAGAATGTAGGAAACACATTTTGTAAAGATGTTGGAAGGAGCTGAAGTTATTTTATGAACCAAAAATCAAACTGAGGCGATCTGTTGTCAGATATGGAGAAATCAAAGTTGGAGATAGGATGGCATTTTATAGAAATTGGGCTAAAAGGGTGTTTGGCTAATTAGGGATTTCATAGATATAAATGGGAACTTTATGTCATTTCAAACATTCAAAGAAACATATGGTGAAAATATAAATTTTCTCCTATACCATGGTATAGTCAATGCAATTAAAAAATGGCTGAATTCTCAAAACTATATTTCATCAAGCAATCTGCCAGGACCAGTTGTTCCTTTTAACATTCAAATATTTTTTTCTTCTAAAAAGGATCAAAAGAAATGCAAAATGTCTTGAACATATATCAAAAAAGGCCACCGGCAGAACGAAAATGGGAAGTTATCTTTGGTGAAACAGTTCTTAGGTGGAAGAAAATCCGCACAATGCTTATGCAATATACAGTCAGTACTAAATATAAATGGTTCCAATATAGAATCATTCAGAGAATTTTAGGTACATACTATTATCTTATTAAGATGAATTTCAAAGATAGTGAACTTTGCCCTTTTTGTAATGAACAGCCAGAAAAAATTGAACATTTGTTTTGGGGATGCCATAAAATAGCAGATCTTTGGGAAAAATTAGAACAATGGGTGTTTGAAGTGACACATATTCCATTGCATCTTAATTTGGGGATTGTTATTTTTGGGATGTATGAACAAACTTTTATTAACTTTGTCAAAAATTAAATTATTCTATTGACCAAATTTTATATCTATAAGACAAAACTAAATGAAGAGAGGGTAAGTATTATATCTCTGAAAAACTACTTGGTAGAGAATCTTCTAACCGAAAGATACATTTCATTTAAAAATTTGCCCATAGAAAAATATAATGCATACTAGAGCCCCTAGGCCCCAATTTTTGATTAACAATAAAAAAAATATGCATGTGATGGCATACATATATGTGGGTATATGTCAGTATGTATGTACAGATTTGTATGTATATGTATGAGGGCATATATGTGTATATCTATTTATATTTATGTATTGCCAGATTTAAATTGTGTATTATCTGTGTCTTGTGTAAATATAATTTGAAATGAAATTAAATGATAAATTTTTAAAAAAAATTATGACTGTATTTGCTTTTCTTAATATTATGCAAATGTAAAAAGAAGTTAAGTGGAAAATGCCGACCTGAGAATTTAAGAATTTGTTCTCTTTCCTTTCTCAAATTGAAAAGAACACAGTCCTTCCAACTTAAAACCATAACTCTGTTCTATTTGCTAATTAAATAATGTTTTAGTTCTGTTAAGATGTTATATAATTTCTGTTATTGTTGAACCTCTTACATTTGTCATTTATCTTAATAATCCAAGTAAAAGCACAATATAATTAAGAGCAACGTTTGATGGCAAAATGAAATCTTTCCTTTATTACATAACATTTGTATTAATGAATAATACGTTTGTTCTTTGAATTCACGCGAGAGAATGTAAATAAAATATGAGAATTTTGTTCGATTCGAGTTATTAAATTCTTATTGCATGGCATCATATCGATTCTGTCTTGACTAAGGGTAATGTTACACAAGTCGTAATCACATCCTTCTGAATGTCGGTAAAAGACGGCCAAATAAATATTCAAGTGCTATGCAGCTTTTACAATACTGAAATTGGAATCAGACTGGCTTGTCTGATGAGTTCAAATATTGGTATTGTCATGGTTATATTGAAAAGGGTTTAGATATTTACCAGATTCGCACTTTTCTGTAGAATCGATGGCAGACGACTTCCGGTTTAAAACGGAACTTTGTCACAGCTGACATTTTGATATATATCCTAATATTAAGAAATTGCATATTAAATAAATGTTATAATTTAAGTAAATTTGATACAAAATACCAAAGGTTTTACTATTATTCTAGATAAAATAGTTCCAAATGTCACAGACTATATGTGAATGATTTGAAATCAGTAAGCTACCAAACCCGCCTGATTATTTCTATTGACATCAATAAAGACATGGAAAGAGTAGGAGAGTACTGAAAATAGAGACATTTTTTAACTCTGTATAAATTTAGAAATATTTGATTAAAATATCGGGACGGTATTCGTTACTATAAATGAAGCTGTAATTTATGTATAACGGGATGTGTTTGGATTTACTCTTGATCTGCACTGAATAGACATAAATTGTCGTAATGGCTTTATGCGGAGACTAAATTTACAGAAACTTCGGTATTTTGTAATATCTAAATCGCCTAAGTAAACAATGACGAAACTTGCATACCTTTGAAGTAGGTCCATCTGATCAAGGAATGCTTATATCTTTTTTTAACGTTGTGCCTTGAAATGTAGAAAACCGTATACAGCAGAGAAAAAAACAATTTACATGAAAGTCACAGTAAGAATATTAATCTAGGAAAACCTAAAAATAACATAGAATAAATACAATGTTTTAAAATATTTACATCCTTTCCATGTTAAAATTATAGAAAAAAGACTATCATAATAACCACTAGTAAATATTTAAAAACAAATTTGTGTGTGTTTGTAACTCTGATCGGGTGTTCTGTTTTTGTGACTCTGTGTTTGATTACTTGTTCTTTTTGTGACTCCGTGTTTGATTACTTGTTCTTTTTGTGACTCCGTGTTTGATTACTTGTTCTCTTTGTGACTCCGTGTTTGATTACTTTTTTATTTTTGTGACTCCGTGTTTGATTCTCACTTGATTACTTGTTCTTTTTGTGACTCCGTGCTTGATAACTTGTTCTTTTTGTGACTCCGTGTTTAATTACTTGTTCTTTTTGTGACTCCGTGTTTGACTACTTGTTCTTTTTGTGACTCCATGTTTGATTACTAGTTCTTTTTGTGACTCCGTGTTTGATTACTTGTTCTTTTTGTGACTCCGTGTTTGATTACTTGTTCTTTTTGTGACGATCGTGTTCGAACTGAACTCTGATGGCTCTAACTGCAATAGTTTGAAAACCATTGATGTCTTGAACCCCTTGTTAAAACTTCAACATAATGCAACCTCTAAAGCTCCAATCCCCCTCTAGCTCCAACTGTTTCATCTTCAGTGCACTAGAGACATCTAAGGTGCTTGAAGATCGACTGTATTATGCGTTTTGTCTTTAGTGACGTCCTTGTTTTATCCGGATTGTGTATTCTATTTTTGTCACGTACATGTTTGATTCTTATTATTTGTTCTGTGCGTTCAATATGATAGTAATCTGGTTTTTCCATGGTTTACTTTCCAGTGCCATCGTGCTTGACTTTTTATGTTAAAATTTTGTCGGCGAATTGTTTTGTATTGGTATGTTGGTGTCCTGTTTATTACCAGCCTGCTGACATACTACATCATTATATTTTTACCTCAAAATACCCCCGGGGACAAATTTTCTGGTATACAATATTGTAATATTACCTTCTATTTTAAATATGTATTGATATTTGAAAGTAAAATTAACTAGAGATGGAAGTTAATGGTCCTACATACTTTAGTGAAATCTGAGTGAATACATTATTGTTTTCTTAATGACTGATATCTACATGTCATGTATAATTCTATCTTAAAACGTCACATTAAATGGTATATGATATAAAAATGGATTTTCTCTGCATAAATAATTGATGTTATTCATGCAATTTCTCTATTACTGTGAACAAAAATGTACAATGCAATCCATCAAAACAGGGTGTTTTTAAGACAGAATATAACAATCTTCCAGAGGGTATTACAACAGAAAATTAAACCAGGGTGGTTTTGCAACAAAAAATAAGACCAGGGTAAAATTGCAAAAGAAATGTGTTATACATCCTAACAGAGCGATGTATTTTAATGTATTTTGCAGTCCAGCCAGGGTTGTATTAAGACAGAACATATTTCAGTCATACCAAGGTGGTATTACAATAGAGTAGTATGTAAAACTACTACAAGAGTGTGATTACAATATTTTACAATTCTACCAGAGTGAGTTTACAATATACAATTACAATCCTACCAGAGTGAGATCACAGTATACCATTACAATCCTACCAAAGGGAGATTACAGTATACGATTACAATCCTACCAGAGTGAGGGTACAATATACCATTACAATTCTACCAGAGTAAAATTACAATATACCATTACAATCCTACCAGAGTGAGACTACAATATATCAATACAATCCTACCAGAGTGAGATTACAATATCTCATTACAATCCTACCAGATTGAGATTACAATATACCATTTCAATCCTACCAGAGTGAGATTACAGTATACCATTACAATCCTACCAGAGTAAGATTACAATATACCATTACAATTCTACCAGAGTAAAATTACAATATACCATTACAATCCTACCAGAGTGAGATTACAATATACCATTACAATCATACCAGAGTGAGATTACAATATATCAATACAATCATACCAGAGTGAGATTTCAATAATAAAATCATTACAATCCTACCAGAGTAAGATTACAATATAAAATTACAATCCTACCAGAGTGAGATTACAATATACCATTACAATTCTGCCAGAGTGAGATTACAATATATATCAATACAATCCTACCAGAGAGATTTTAAGATACCATTACAATCCTACCAGAGTGAGATTACAGTATACCATTACAGTCCCACCAGAGTGAGATTTCAGTATACCATTACAATCCTACCAGAGAGAGATTTCAATATCTCACTACAGTCTTACCAGAGTGAGATTACAAGATACCATTACAATCCTACCAGAGTGAGATTACAGTATACTATTACAATCCTAATAGATTGAGATAACAATATATTATATACTCATTTAAATATCTACAATCTGATTTGTTCAAATCGTGTCACATGACATTTGAGATTTCACCGGGTCAACCGGTTAGCATTAGGTCGCATAGGAAGGTCAACCAGTAGACAAGAAAATTCGATATAATATAACAGTTACCACCCTGTATAGTGTGTGACCCAGCGGTTTCTCTCCCCTTTAAATTAAGGTCACCTTCGAGCAAGCTATCGGGTGACCTTAATATCTCGGGAATACAAACCGCTGGAATTACAATAGAACAGATTTTACAATCAGATCAGGTTGAAATTACAAGATGGCAGATTATACAATCAAAATAGGGTTGTATAATTAAACAACAGGTTATCACAGTCAGACGAGGATGATATTACAACATATAAGATTATTACAGTCAAACCAGGGTGGTACTACAAAAAACCTTATCATTACAGTCAGATCAGGGTGATATTTCAACATGACATTTTATTACAATCAAATTGCAAATGAACAGATTATCAAAGTCGGACCAAAATGATTTAACGACATGTCAGATTATTATATCTCAGCTATATATAGTAACATAAGAACTTTATACTACGATTTTAATTGGCTCACTGATCACCACGTTACAGGGTATAATTTAAATATTTTTCAAAATTCGAAATCAATGTTGAAGGTGAATAACCCATTGTGAGCCTCAACTGGGTGATCTCCCTTTAATTACGTCACTATCGTCTGAAACATGGCCGAAGCAGAAGCCGGCTCGGATACAAATGAGCAAAACACACGTTTTGGGTCGTCGAATGATATCGACATTCAACAATTATTGTCAGAAAAGGACTCAGCAAACACTAAAAAGTCAACAAAAGCGGCGGTCGCATGTTTCCAGCAATACCTCCTTGCAACGAATCGTCAACTTTCAAACGATACCCCGGAGTTGAATGATGTTTTGGGTAAATTCTACGCGGATGCAAGAAAAAAAGACCTAAGTCATTACAAACTTTCAGCAATAAAAGCCATTAGATTCGGTCTATCCAGACATTACATGAAGGAGATGGAGGTAGACATAATTAAGGACACTAGGTTTAAAAAAGCGAATGATATACTAGTATTTGCAGCTGTAACCGTCCATCTTAAAAGGGAAGGACTTGGCAAAATTGATCACACCGATGAGGCAGATGACTTAAAAAAAAACTACTATGTATATGGAAGCATTGCTCTGAATACAAATACCCCATATGGGTTGCAACAAAAGGTCTGGTTTGACCTGATGTTTTTTTTTCTGTGTAGGAGGGGCCGTGAAAATTTAAGAGACATGACAAAAAACACTTTCAAAATTCAGATGGATTCGAAGGGTAGGGAGTATGCGTTTCAAGTACAGGACGAGCTTGACAAGAACCATAGAGAAGGACAGACTGATCAGAGTGTAACAGAAGGATATATGTATTCAGTGCCAGGTACATGTCATGTAAATTCTGGAGTACAGGGGACATACTTGTATTTTATCCTTATCCACTAAACATATGCAAGTATTATAAATTAGATGAACGTATTCACATGAACTCCTTAATATCTTAACATGCTTAAGGAGCAATACCAAGTGCATCTACAGGGCAAGTGACTTGCTATAATAAAAAGAACACTTGCATAGTATGTGCAGTAAATGTCAATGACACAACAACTTAAAAACATATGTTCTTATTCACAAATAAAAGCATAAATACAAACGTCTACTAGTAACACTGTTAGCCAAAACTCAATTTGAAAGGGCAGAAGTCACATTTTTTTTTTCAAAATAGATATTTATTTAGAAATGTCAAGTTTGCATTGCACTGAGTCAAATTCGGTAGTTACTCCTAGTTATTTTTGTTAAAGGGGCGGGATTACCAGACAGCTACAAGTATTTACTGGCCAGCTTTGTACATTAATGGTATGGACATTTCACATCCGGTGTACATATATGTTACAAATGCAAGACGTATATTTCCATATTATTGTCGCACTGTATTTGTTGGACAGATATATACGGAAAACAGGAAAAACAAAAACTGAAACAAAAAACTGGATATACATAAAAGTCGATAGGTGAAAATCTAGACTAGTATGTATTTGCATTCTATCGGAATTTTGTTATTATTACTGTTTTTATTGCAACATTGATCCAATATAAGAAGACTTATGAAATGAAATTGATGTACATATACATTACATATTACTCTTTTTTTCAGATAATATCTTGTTTCCGATAGCAAGTTTCAGAAAATATCTCTCTAAACTTCATCCAGATCGAAATGACTTGTGGCAAAGACCAGTCGATGCGTATACTTAGATGCAGGAGGTGTGGTATGTAAATCAACAGTTGGGCAAAAATACACTTGCGAACTTGATGAAAGATATTTCGAGACAAGTTAGTTTATCTCAGGAATATACAAATCACTCAATCCATGCAACGAGCATAACTATTCTGGATATAAGTAAATTTAATAACCGTGATATTATGTCACTTTCAGGCCACAGAACTCCATAAAGAACTATACAGAAAGGCAACTTCTCGAAAATTTGAGATGAGTTCAGCTTTGACAGCATCTGTTATCAAATGACACCCATGGATCTGAAATTCTGTTGGCTTGGAAAATTTCACTTTCTCAAGAACAATATGATTCACTTATGGTACCAATGGATGAGGAGACTATTACATCTACAACTATTCATGAAACTGCTACCACTAACACATTGAAAAACAGTGCAATATGTAGTGTAAATGTTTTAAAGCCTATTGAAAATTTGCCAGTATTACAAGTACAAAATTAAAAATTCACCAAACAAGGAAAACATAATAAATGAGGTTTTAAAGCCGATTGAAAGTTTACCATTTACTCCGGTAATTTCAAATTGTGTTGTGAATTTCAATATAAATTTTGGCGTTGGATCGAATAATATCTCTGGATAAAGAAGGTAAGGTAAGTGAGAACCGAACCGTCAGTCTAAAAAGAACAATCCAAGGACAATGGCAACGTCGGAAAAACAAAAAAACGAAGACATAACATGAGCATGACACAGAAAAGAAAATGAAGACACGCACATATACAAAAATGAACAACACGGACCCAATAAAAACCATGGGTGAGATCAGGTGCACCGGTAGAGTAAGCATCTCCTGCTTCTTATAAGACACCCGCCGTGTTGAACATGTCAACTCCGGTAGTAAAGTCAAATCCGGTAGAGGAAAAACAAACTTTACTGGCAAAGAGAAAGATCTGTTGTCATCTGGGAAACAGATATCTCATAGCGGTCCACAAGATCGTGATGTCGACCGTAAAACTTCTGTAGTGATGACCTCAAGTTATGGGCAACATACCCTTGCTTAAGTAGCCTATTTGTAAGCAACCGAGCTCTATCAAGGTAGTCACTGTATCGACCACAGGCCCTTGAGTAGCGAATGAGTTGGGAGATGTAAACTCCGTATGCTGGTGCTTTTGGAATGTTGCTACAAAGAAAGGGAAAGTTGACTATTGGAAAAGTGAAGTCATCACGTTTGTCATATAGCCTAGTTTGTAGTGTACCTCTTTTGTCAATTTCAAGATGAAGGTCAAGGAACGAGGCTGATGTGGAAGTATCTGTAGTATCTTTAATTTCTAGCTCTTTTTTGATAGATAAGATGAAGAAAATCACCAAAGCGAGGATTGTTTAGTGATAAAATATCATCTATATAACGGAAGCTGAAATTAAAGGACTGGGCCAATTTTTTATCTTTATTTTGAAGAAGCCCTTGGATGAATTCAGCTTCATATGAGTTCATATGAATTCTATGAATTCTTCATATGAATTCTAGTTACGGTTGCGATATTAAAAATATCCACATATACCAGTATACCAGTATGTGCCGAAATAAGAAAAAATATTTCATTTTAACAGTTAATTGCGTTTGTGTTGTTTTAATATTTAACAGTACAATTATTACTATATTAATATAGTAAAAATGTTAAATTTCAGATTTTTTTAAACTTAAAAATCCATCAGTTTATTATTATTTCTTTTGCTGAACTATTGTTTATTCAGTACAGACCAAAGTAGCCATCAATTGAGTGTCTATTGTATATTTCACATATTTTCTTGGATATCACACAGTTTGTCATAAACACATATCCAAAAGTTTAGAATTGACCTCTGAAACAAAATATTCCACTTTTTCACTTCTTATTTTCCTTCGGTATAATAAAACAGTTACGGCCTACTGATGAGGTGGATATCAAGCCCTCGGGGAATAACCCATGGCAGGTTGACAATTCTGGATATCCACCTCATCGGCCCGAGGGGAATAACCCAAAGCAGGTTGACAATTCTGGATATCCACCTCATCAGAAGGCCGTAATTGTATATTATAACAATCCTACCACAGGTATTATGAAAGAACAGATTACTCCAATTAAACGAGAATGGTATTGCAAATAAACAGATTATAAAAGTCTGAACAGGAAGATATTACAACATGTCCGATTATTACAATTAAACGGGCGAACTCGATTTGCGTCAAAAATGTATCTAATTGCGCCACAATCAAATTGCGCCAGTACTCGAATTGCGCCACTAATTATGGACCATCCTTGATAGAAATTGCGCCAATGAAAAATTTAAGTAACAAGAGGTAACTACAAGTAAGGTGACTTTATTTACATGCAAATATTTGACTTCCCTCCTGCTTTTATATGGTCTTGAGGCCGGCCGTATACATATTTCGTACACGGGCGCAAGTCATTTTAATAGTATTAAAACACTATAGGTTGAGTATTTATACCAAGGACGTATATATACGTCCTTGTTTATACATCTAAAATTGATAATTCGATGAGTCAATGAAACTCAAGTACAACTCGGGCAAGGTAGTTTTAGATAAAATACCAGGGCTGCTATCTATAACTCAGAGCGCACACATAGTCATTCCTTGTGTATTTCATGACGCTTTCTAAGTGCTTCTGATTTTGATGGAAGTGATGGCCTGTATCTGCGTTATAGTATCTAAAACACGAACATTGCCGGATGAGGGGGGGGGGGGGTAAAATTGCTCATTGTAATGGAAATGAAAGGCCTCAAGTCCATTTTTTGTTCGCCTAGCGAGTGGTGGAGTTTCAGACCAAACAGACGATGGGAACATTGCGTTATCATCAATGTAGCTAGAAAGATCAAGTTAGACCGAGATGTAACCTACAAGGCATACAGCTAGGGTGGCGCAATTAGATTCTATTTACTGGCGTAATTTATATCTACCGAATTCAAAATTGTGGCGCAGTTTCTATCTATGAAAATACAAAATTGGCGCAAATTGGTTCCGGCCAATAAAACAAGGTTGCACTGGTATTGCAAGAACAGTTTATTGCAGTCATATCAGGGTTATATTTCAATAAAGCAATGTATGACCATCAAAGCAGGGCTTTTTACTACATAACAGACCATTACAATCAAAATACAAAAAAAAATTCCGAAGTTTCATAGAAACAGTAAAAAATTTTATTTTGCTGTACACGTTTCCTCTCATCAGTGGCATTAAAATAAAATAATATGGAAAACCATTATCCAAAAGTAGTCCAAAAAGAAGTAATCATTTCCTATCAAATAGGACGCCAAATTCAGTACCAAGGACATGTACCGAGTGCCAAAATTCAGTACCAAGGACTTGTACCGAGTGCCATACACGGAATGAAGCCTCAGTGTTTTTAATTGGTAAGAATTTTGATAAAAACTGTAAATTTCTATAACACGCAAGGTGAAATTTTCATGTCAGACAAGTCTGGCTATCGGGCTTGGTCCACCAGCAGTGGCATCAATCAGGATGTATTTAAAACAGAACATCTTGTTTTTACTCTACCTGAGTTTTATAACAATCCTGCCAGGGTGTTATTTCAACAACAAAAAATATTTGAGTAAATCCAGAGAGGTATTACAACAGGACAGTGGACAATCATCCTAAGTTGGTTTACAATGGATTATTACAAAACATTCCATGGTTGTAGTACAAATAATAATGTATTATAATGGTTATAATACGACAGAACACCGTAATACAATCAAACCAGGTGGTATCACAATAGAATATATCTAGTAAAATCCTACATGGGTAGTTTACACCAGAATAGATGATTATAATTCAGACAAGTGTTTTACGACCGAACAAAGTGATTCAATTAAATCGGTGGTATTCACCCCGTAGGAAGCTGTACAATGGGAAATGAGGGGAATGAGCTTTTGAACGGAGGATAGAGACCTCAGGTAAGACATTTAGCGTGCAGACGAAATGACCTTTTCGCATATAACAATTTAAAAGCAGATTTTTAAACAAACAATTTTCTATATTTTATAGGATTATAGATAGAAGTAAACATCTGGATTACGAGCTTTTCAAAGAGTTGCTTCAAATGAAAATTAATTACAATTTTCTTTTTTGAACCAATTATTTGAGGGTTGCGAGCTCCTTTCAATTGGTAGTGAGCCAGTATTTCATGTACTGAACGGAGGGTAGTTAATGTATTGAACGGAGGGTAGTGAATGTATTGAACGGAGGGTAGTGAATGTACTGAACGGAGGGTAGTGAATGTATTGAACGGAGGATCGCGAGAACGCTATGCTAAATAAAAATTTTTGAGCAATATAAACGACGATACATGCCTCTAACTACGGAATATTTATGAGGAGGGTCCAGTATGGTTCTCCGTGTCACGAAATCATCTTTCTTAATTTGTAAATTCACGTTCCTATTACGTTTTTTTTCTTTTTGGCTTGAGATCTGTGAAATCATGTATAACGACTATTTTTAGAGGCATACTCCGCGAATCTGGCTGTCAAAAAACTGTTTAAGGATGTTTTAATGACCCTATATGAACGGTAAGTGTCACATGAGCGATATCAAAACAGTATTTTTGGAAAGAATTGCAAATTCATTACTTGACTTCCCGGCATAAAATACATTGATTTAAAAGTCTTATAATTGTGTAAAATTCTTGATTAACTTGCCTTTATCGTTTTATATGGACTGCATACAAAATAGACCGTGAAAAATGAGCGAGCTTTAGGCGAGGTTATTTTCGTTGTTGGAGTCAATACCACTCTGCCAAGGACATTTTGCAACGACATAACCAGTTTGTTAATGTCACGGACAAATCAAATATTTGAAAACATATCTTGCTGTTCTTTCAAAGGAAGAAATAAGTACATATTTAATTGAAACATACGCTTCCTGGTAACGAAGGCGGAGATGCAGATTCGAAATACAGCGGAGTTGTGAAAAACTTCCACAATCCCCATTTAACAAGGATTAAAATTGATCCAGACATCTACAAAATAATGAAAAGTAAGTGCGGCGAAAATAACTTCATGCGAAGAAAACAATGCCCATCTAAAATAAAATGTATTCCTTGAGCAAATTTTCTGGTTAGTTATAACCTGCCACAATTTAGAGACAAAACATATATTTTCTATAATAACCATGCACTCAGTTATTGGTCCGGATAATAAGAACCGCGGATGGGCATGAGTAGTTTAACATTTGATTTCCGGACATGATTTGTTTGTTTTATGCTGGAACATCTCCCTGTGCATTTTCTGTCCGTACCAGATTTTTGGCTCTTTTGTGTAGATCCATTTGATTATTTGTAATCTCGCAACTTCAACACGTATTTGGGATTATGGTCTTCCAAATGTGTTTATTTGATCTGCAACATAAGTTGTCGAAATGAAAATCTACAGATGTAGATACAAAAAATACCAAAGTTGCATGAAAAACAGTAAATTTCGTTATGCTGTACACGTGTTTAAAGGAGTAACCTCTAGAACGCATTTCCGTATTCCGTATTAAAAGGGTCTTACTATGGCCTATTAATGGGTCAATTTTATCATTTGTGACCCATGACTTCCTTTTATCCAATAAGAGTGTCACCAGAGAGCATGAATCTCCTTAAAATATGGCAATGGTCACATCCGGGGATCGAAAATGTATTTAACTGATAAATTGCTATTATTTTGGCTTTGCATTTGTAAACATTTGGTACCTTCTTGCTGAAAATTGGCTTCATACTGGAAGATAAAAACCTCAAATGTACCCCACTTTCATTTTCATGTGTACGTTATGCATTAACATTAAGCTCGCTACCCTCCGTTCTATTGCCTCGCTACCTTTTGAACGGAGCTCGCAACCCTCCAGTTTTCCGTTCAAATAAACTTTCATTATTTGTGGTGATATTTCATATTACAACTTTACAACGAACTGATATACTATTATTTAGGCACTTTTTGAATAAGGTTTTCAATCAAACATAACATTTTAACAAATGTAAACTATTTTTCTGAAACATATTCCATCTTCGTCTGCAATGTTTTGATTTATCTGAGCTCCCTACCCTCCGTTCAAAAGCTCATCCCCTCATCTTCCATTGTACAGCTTCCTACGGGGTGGTATTGCAGTTGAGAGTATAAAAATCCAATTTGTCATCAACTATATGCAACGATTACAGCTGTTTTAATTTTTTTCAAATTACGCCACGTCTACTCACCAATTCAGAGTTCGATTGTAAAGTGTTTTCAGTCAAAGATTGGGAAAGGTGACAACACCAAAAAGAATTATTGCAAAACAAAAACCATAGTGCACATCTACAAAATATGATAAAGCTCCTGCATAGTTTAATGAAATTTCAATCACTGGTCAAGGAGGAGTAGTGGATACCAGGTGGTCACCATACGGTTTGCATTGAGCAGAATGACAAAGTCCAAAATGTGTCAAAAACTGTAAAAAAAAGGAATTATTGGAAAAATAAAAGGCGTAGTGCACATCTACAATATGTTATTAAGCTCCTGCATAAGCTTCATGCAATTCCAGCAGTCAGTGGTCAAGGAGCAGTGGATAGCAGGTGGTCACCATATGGTCTGCATTCAGCTAAAATGACAAAGTCGGAAAATGTAAAAAAAAATCTGGAAAAGGGGGAATTATTGGAAAATAAAATATGTTGTGCACATCTACAATACGTAATTAAGCTCCTGGATACGTTTACCACATTACGTGGTAATGTGAACAAAAAGACGGACGGACGGACGGACACCATGAACACTATATACCTCCCGTATAATTACATTTAGCACATGCACGTACCTTTTCACTTTTAGTTTGAAACTATTCCTTTAATTTTCAAATGTAAAATGGTTTCATTTTCCCTTAAATTATATTTTAAATGAATCAATACAATTATCATACATTAAAATGTCTGGTAAAGTCGTGTTTGAAATCTTTGTGAAAACATGAAATAGACAGTGCAATACAACAACCATCAATAAATCTAAACCTTTACTTTTATCAACCCTGGTTAATGTATTACTTTTCTGGAAGCATTTGATAAACATATTTGAACACGTCCTTTTCCATATAAGCCTGGTTATCCATACACCAAGTATTTGTAGAGACTTTGTCTCGCGTGCATATCCATATCCTTTTATTCACCATCTAATTCTTCACGATAATCCCTAAGCATTTTTGTCAGATTATTTTAAACTCTTGAGTTGTTAATTCTTTAGTAAGCACAATAAGTTGTATGAGACTATTTACTTAAGTGGAATAAGACTTCTTTTATAACCAGATGTTGACTAAGAGTGTTCTGAACTAGGTCGTCCACAGTTCGACAGGACTTTTGGCCTAAGTTCGACTTTTGACACAAGAAATGGTATATAATAACGCATAATAACGTTTACCAAACAAGTTACATGTGGACGGTGATAACAATACAAAACAATAAAGATAATCCTGAATAAAATAATTACAATCTCTTACCTGTAGATGGAGTGGAACTGTATTGCCATTGTAAAAAGTTAATAATCCGGAGGCAATTCAAATGTACTGTACGACATAAGTATGCCAAGATAAATGATCATGTTATTTTGCCATTTTGCAGTACAGGGAATATTTTTCGTCACTTTTGGCATTATCTCAAAGTGTTTGCAGGGTATTATTTTCCTATTATAGAATTTTGTGAAACATTCTGTGTAGAAACATCACTCTACTATTGTAAAAAATGTAAAATAAAATTTCGGGTCAATGTGCATTTATGAGCAAAAAAAACTGAAACTAAAACTTTAAGGATTTTACATAAAATCTGATAGGGAAAATGATAACATGAGAGGACAGCTTGAAAAATCAATTATTGATTTTGTTCATACTTTGCGTAGGTTTTGAAATCATTATATAGTTTAAATATTAAGAATTAAAATTATGGGTCACTGTTTAAATAAGAGATATAAATTTCTATAGTGGTATCTATTTGAATTTCTTTTTTTCAAATTATCTCCCTTGCATAATTTCTGTATTCTGTTAATCCAGCAACAGATTCAAAGCAGATGTGTTTAGTTCACCTTTTTGATGCGAAAATTTTGTAAAATTGATTTGGAATAAAACTTTTAAATACGTTTGAACCTTCTTTACATTTTAAATAACTCTTTTGTTAAATTTCTTAATGAATGAAATCTAAAATGAACAAGCATTACACAAAATGGCGGAAAAATACCACTGAGACTCCTTAAACGAAAATTACTTTTTAAACTGAACAAATTATCCACATTTCCAAATATTCTAAATACATACTGTATGGCGGCTTCCATTTTGTGGTCAGTTGAAAACATTGAATAGATTTTTATCATTTGACCATCTTGAACAAGGTCACATCGGTACACAGGTAACAAACAAGTAGCCCCTCTGGGTTCACAGCATAGTATTATGTAGTAAAGTGTGTATTGAAGATATTATAATATATGTTACTTACCTTACAGGAACTTAGACATGTTTTTGTTTTATTGTGTATTACGTAGTGTTACCAATCTCAGTCATAGGATTGTTACATATGTCAGTAATACCAATACACATTCTTTAAGTCCTGAATTACATGTGTCAATCACCCTGAAAAAAATCAATTTTCCGTTAAATCTTGGATATAAATCAGTATGCACAAACATTTCATTTCATCTGTTTTATTTTTAATTTCAATAATTTAATTATGTTTGCTTCAAGAAACACAAGCGTATTCTGAACTTAATTAAATCTATTCAACCTTGCAATTTGAATTTCCAGTTCAGATCAACCTATCTGTAGAAATTCTGAGAGTAGGATATAGTGCAACCAAGTTTATAACATATATTTTAAGTTACTAAAAGTATAACATAACGAGGGAATCTTACGGGATAATCCAAACGAGGGAATCTTACGGGATAATCCAAACGAGGGAATCTTACGGGATAATCCAAACGAGGGAATCTTACGGGATAATCTAAACGAGGGAATCTTACGGGATAATCCATGTAATTCTACTGTATCCGATAAATAAAATTTTACTAATGTTGTTTCGTATGAATGGAAAATCAAAGTTATGTTCTTCTTAGGTCTCTACACACGACAAAGACATATTATTTGTCGTCTAATTAATATAAGAAAGATAACAGGAAACACCTACAAAGGCCGTAAACCACAATAACATGCCACAATCCGCCAGGGAACCGCACGAGAAAAACAATAAAAAGACAAAATACAAACATGGACAACGATAGGAACTCGGGTTAGCCGGACTTGGTACCAGCACTAGCAAGAGCTAGCGGTCGGGTTAAGCCGGTTAATGTCTTTGATTCAAAAGGCGCACATAAACAGAAATAGAAGAACTTTAGTTCAATTGTCTCCTTGCAGATACTGAGAGGTTCATTCTTTATACAATGAATATTTTCACAATGAGTCACATTTGAATACTTTTGTTATTTTTCGTTTTGGGTCGTTTTAACCTGGATGTGGGATGTTGTCTCCTTGACATTTACCCCATTTCCTTTCTTTTTCATTTTTGTTATTAAATGTTGAAAGTTTAGCAAATAGTCACCGGCGAGTTTAGAAAATTTCAAAAATAACTTCGGACGTTCAATTACAAACCGTACATAAATGTTAAGAATGGTTGGGACATTTTTTTTTAAATGTTTAAATAATTATTTGTGGATTGGTACATAACTTGAATATTCCTGCGCCTTCTAGCGGGTGATCCCATTAATTAAATAGTATGTACATCAAACACTTTTTTTGGGTTGTCTTTAACTTGAAATATAATGAAATGAAAAGTTATTATTGTAAAAAGGAGATAATAAAACAAAGGGGTTGTAATAAACTCAATGTGAAGTAGAATTTAATATTTGTAAAAAATTTTTTGCAAGGTTCTCAATAAAGCTTCATAGAATGAAAGAGAAAAGAAACTTAAAATTAAAAATTATTCCAATTTTGGTATATTTCCTCATTTTCTAACATTCTCAAAGACTTTTTGAAATTCAACTTAGCAACAGTACATAACAGTTCTTTTCAAACATAATTTATTTTTTCCTTCTAAAATAAGTGTGACCTTTCGCCAAAAATGAATTCAAATATGTTCAAGTACTAAAAAGGTGTCTATAGTTCTCTAATACATTACAAATATAATATAAAGGAGAATCGCTGATTTTCAACTTCTTTTCGTGCAGAAATTTAAATATAAGAGGTGTACTCAAATTTCTGAGACAGGCCAATACTTTGAACTTGATTTTCCCACTTCATAAATCCTGTCGGTTTTTGTTTTAACATACCATTGCATAATATATAATTTTCTTTTGATGTTTATGTTGAAAAATAACAACCAATAACAAAACTTCTCTATCAGTTTTTACATATCTTTGAGTTTATGGTCTTCCAAACGTTTAGATATTATCTGCACTGAAGAGACATAAGTTGTCGAAATGCGCATATGCAGAAATTAAATTCACAGTAACTTCGGTATATTTAGTTATTTGTTACCACTGGGTCGATGCCACTGCTGGTGGATTATTAGCCCCCGAGGGTATTCACCAGCCCAGTAGTCAGTACTTCGGTGCTGACCCGAAAGCCGATTATATTTTGAACCTTACAATATCTAAATTTTTGTAAATTTTGTTGAAAACTAAGGAGTATCTCCCATATGCAAAGCTCTGTCCTTAGCTGATTTTGGCTTTATATTTAGATCATATTAGTTATTTGTTCTCTATCAGTTTTTACATATCTTTGAGTTTATGGTCTTCCAAACGTTTAGATTTTATCTGCATTGAAGAGACATAAGTTGTCGAAATGCGCATATGCAGAAATTAAATTCACTTTAGTTATTTGAATTAGTTGAAACTTTTGTTTTTCATGAATTAACATTTTTAAATTCTATCAGCACTTTTTGAGAGATGGCTTTCATTTATTTCGTATTCTCAGAAAACCAGATTCGATGTGCCGAAAGTTTATTTAATTACAAATTTTGATTTATATCACCATATTAGTCCAATTGATCATTTATAAAGATAACCTATTCTTTTATCCACTGGATATTTTCCGTCGAATTTTATGTCTGATTTCCCCAGTCAGTAGTATATCCCTAAAACTGTATGATTTATATTTTTTGTCTGTATTCTTACATTTTTTAGGTTCTTATTTACTCAAAATAAATTCAGGGGTTTTTTTTTTTGTTTTTGTTTTTTTTTTTTTTTTT
>MJUU01055549.1:95167-163452 GCA_002080025.1 Modiolus philippinarum | reverse complement strand
GTTTTTTTTTTTTTTTTTTTTTTTTTTTTTTTTTTTTTTTTTTTTTTTTTTTTTTTTGTTTTGTTTTTTTGTTTTGTTTTGTTTTGTTTTGTTTTTTTGTTTTTTTGTTGTTTTTTTTTTTAAGGTTTTCTATAGATTTGATGTCATCAAAATTCATTTGAAATATCAAAAAGTTTTCTCAAAATATTTCAAAAGAGAATCTTTGCAAAATTTTCAAACTAGATAATGTGTCTTATCATCAGGATTTACTAGTCTTTCAATTCTATTAATTCTTATTTTCTCTTAATCGATCATCTTTAAATCCCCTAGTTATAGTAAGAGCAAGGCAGTGTCCTGTTTATCATTTCAGATAAAGTTGAGAATAAGTTTTTTTTTCTGATTTTGAAATATATTCTTTATCCATGCACGTAACAAAAGCTACATAAATTATGTCCTTAGCTAGCTGTCAGTAACTGCGAGCATTTGTCCGGACAGTACCTGTGTGTATTGTCTTCATGTTTTATGTACTTCATTGTAAGGGTACTCGTCTTGATAAGTTGGACTTTTCTCTAGTTTGATTTTTACTGTGAGTCTTTTTGTGTATTTATTTTTAGCCATTCACCACACATAGGGGAGGGTTTGGATCCAAGAAAACGAGTTTAACCCCAACACAATTTTTGCGCCTGTCCCAAGTCAGGAATATGTTGGTCATGGGCTTGTCCTTGTTTTCTTATAAAATTTTAGTTTCTTGATATTTGGGTTATTGGATGTAGTTTGTTTCCATTGATTTATTCACTTTTTTACATTTTTGGGGCCATTTAGGGCTTGTTATATGGTATGAGGTTCCTCAGTGTGTTGAAGACCGTACGGTGACCCCTAGATGCTTTGTTTTGGGTCGTTTTAACCTGGATATGGGATGTTCTCTCCTTGACATTTACCCAATTTCCTTTCTTTTTCATATAAGTTAAATTTGGTATATTCAGAGATTGTGCCACATATATTCATGGTAAGTTGCCGTTTTGACCAATCATTTTTCTTTCAGATTTCAATAATTGTTTATCTAAAATTAAATTTTCTACATTCCGTTTTATTATATCCAAAATAAATGCCTAAACTTTTTACTACAACCGTCGACCAATTGATATTTTCATATTTATACTTACAATGTTTTAACTTTCGTTTTGATTCTAATCAGTTAAAGGCCAGACGATGAGCCAACTTTTTCAATAATATTTCGGGATAAAGATATTTATCATTTTCGTTTAACAGAGACCAATGTATCATCTGTTATATAGTGCTATTTATGTGTTTTACCGTCTAATTATGTTTTGATAGCTTGAATATTTTCATCTTATTATCTTAATATTACTATCTTATCTAATTCTACAAGGGAAAATTTCAACAGCAATAACAAACATTAGAGAACTAACGGGACGCCCCTGTCTTATTCCATGTTGACTGCTCAATGGTGACAAAATCCAACCATTATCATCCAAAGGTCCAATAATGTTAGTATATAGAGTTTTAACCCATTTTAAAATTGAATTTTGTAAACCAAATAATTTAGAGCACAGTACATAAAATCCCATTTGAGTGAGTCAAGCGCTATGGAAAACTCCATAAAATAAAATTGTCCTTTACATTGAATCTGTCAGTAAAGTCTATAAGGTCTTTTATCGGTAATTTGTATGAATTTTCTTTGATCTCGTGAGGCAAATATTTTCAGTACGTGTTACTGCCAGAATACGAAAAAAATATTGGCAAAAAGTTTGTAAGGCTTCGCTTGCCTTTTTATCAACCCGTGTAAACAAAGAAATATACCCACGGAAATATACATCTACAAAACCCTTAGTAACAGTACATACTCTTCTACTAATCAACGGTCAATTTTCCCATCTTGTAAATTGATTTTCATTTTTTTTTCAAAATTTGTTCTATCCAATAACTTACGTAATTACAGATAAAATTAATAGGAGTTTTGTTTTTATTACTTCAAATATTGTCTCCAATAATAGACTGGCCCACAAGTGGGCTCGTCCATTATTGCCGTCAATATTTTTCTATCAAAAACAAAACTTCCATTATTCTATATGTATTTGACGTGTTTTGAATCCTATTAATCTATTTTGAACATATTTGTTTTGTTTACTGTGTATGATTATATATGAGCCAAAGTGTAAGCTATAATTAAGTGCCTATATTTAATAATGTTATAGGCCGGTGGTTGGTCATCGCCTCTTTCTTAATCTGTGTAAGCAGTCCTATTTTGCGAATCTGTAAGCATCCCTTTTCGTTACAATAATTAAACACTCTTATTGAAATGGATTATAATGCAAAGTGGAGCTTTTGGTTGCCATAGAAACAGAAAAAAATGAAATTTTACAAAAAAGGATTTCTGCTGCCTTATTTTTTACGATTTTAGCTACATGTATTACCCAGATTATAAGGGGAACCCGAAATCCAAATTTTATTTTGTGAGAGTGACTCAAATGTTTGATTTCAGAAATATGTATCACTGGTATTATAAGAGGAACTGGCCTTTATTTTATAGATTTTATTATCTTTTTTTTTTAATTTTGGTCTGATATATGTTGTAGTGGAGTTCTCGGTGCGATGGAAACCGAACCAGAAAACAGAAATTTTAAAGTCTGCTACCGTTTTACTATTTACAGAACATGTAAAATAAAATAACTGAGAACCTAACCATCAGACTAGATTATGAGGGAAACCCTGGTCAATTGTATCTCACAGGAGGTCTCTAAATATTTTGAATTCAGCAATATGTTTTACTCAGTTTATAAGGGGTAATCCTTTCGCATTTTTAAAAGGGATAAAAATGTTTTGATTTCAGCAATATGAATTATCTGAATTATAAGGGGAACGCCTTCCCAATTTTTAAAGGTGGTCTTCAATTGGTTGCAATGGAAATTGGAGTATTAGGTTGTTATGGAAACCAAACAAGAGCACTAAAAAGGTTTATTTTGATTTCAGGAATTTGCGTAAACTAGAGCCTGGCTTTTGTATCTTTTACGCCTGTGTAAATTTATTTCTGTGTTTAGAAAACTTATTTCAATCAACAAAACACAGAAGCTTGTTTGTTCAACATCTTTTATCGTGTGGCTTTTTAAGTTTCTTGCTTCCTCAGAGGAACATATGGTCACGAGTGGCAATCTTGTACTCAAATGTTTGACACTTTGCATATTTGAGCATTGCTTTTTATAAATCATAGTTTGGAGCACCAACAAATTCCAGTCAAATTGCAAAATTTACAGCAATAATATTGTTTCCTATCACTATTTTAGGTTTTTATATTCAGGATACCTAATAAGAAATATATGTTTGAAAATAGGCCATGTTCATTCATCTTATCAATTCTGGCTTGCATATTAAAGTAATAAATCCAATACGGGATTTATGAATCGTGTTCACTCCGATAACAGATCTATTTTTATATGTAAAAAATCAATACATCAATAAGTAAGTAAGTAAGTAAGTAAGTAAAATTTTATTAAATTCGGTGCATATATACAGTTAACAACAAATAACATGAGCTCTGATGAGCTCTCAATACTTAATGAACACTGTTGAGCTAAGGATGGTTTATGTTTATTCGATTTGTGGCGCTTCAGGTTTTTTTTTTATTTATTTTTTTCGTCAATTAAAATTTTGTTAAAGAATTGTCATAAAAAAAATTTAAAATGCACAAATGCACTTCAATTTCATAAATAGTTTGTTTTTATATGGTTTATATTTATTCAAATAAGTTTATAGATCCAGCCTTCCTTCTAACTAGTATCAAAGGCGGTCGTTTCCGCTTTAAATTCTACGAGAGTCCCTATCTCGAAAGTCCCGTAAAGAATATAGCACAACGATAGGGATAATCGGACAAATATATGTGTATTTATACATGAGATTATATCTCATGTGTACACTTTATTTATAACTATTATCTTAATTAATGTATATTTTATAACCTAAGGTTGAACTCCCTCCCTCGTAGTTTTTTCTTTAGCTATATTTAATATTATTGATTTATTTTGATTTCGTTTGGTTTTATGTATTTTAACTATGTTTTCCTATGTTTCAGTTCTAGTGCTGCTGATGAGGAATTAATTTCCGAAACGGCAATACAGCCCATTTAAATTAATTGCAGTTAATTGCAGTTGGAGTAGACATATGTTTTATGGTCTCGTGTTCATATTACTCCATATCCTTTCGTAAAATATAATAGGAGTAAATCAATGTACATGTATAGTAAAAGTTAAAACAAGCCAAAGCTGGGGCACTGATAGCAGTATAAAACATCACGTACATGGCAAAAATGGAGTATTAAAACAAGACTGTGGGCAAACTCAGACAAAACAAATGTGTAAAACATATCGATTCTGAAAATAAGCAACATGAAAGTGAAAACCACTATTTATTCAGTGCTCGGCTTTCAATATTCACTTCCTGTCTTGATCTTTGATAAATAAAAACGAAAGTTTAGTAAAAATGATCACAAAGTTATATTATCAATTCTCCTGAGTAATCTTAATGATTTGGTTATACATGTTAAACTTCATATACTGTTATCAATAAAATACCAGCAATGACATAACTTACATCCTCAGACAATATTTCTTTTGGGCAATCTTTAGTAATACCCACCTCAATAAATCACTTTATTAGGAATATAAAACTTTCCAATATGTCTTGTCGACACTGACGTAACCAACAAAACTAAAGACAAGTTATTTACTCAAATTAATAAGGAAGCAAATATCTAGTTCAGTTAAAAAAAACAATGTTTTCCAAACTATAGATAATAACAGATGCTTGGAATTCATTCATTGGTCAAAGACTTGTGAAAGTAACCTCCATTCTATTTGTAAATCTTATCTATCTAGTGACCACAATTGGACTGTCAACTAGTATCAACCCAGCTATCACTGGTGAATGGATATACTTCAAGTTACCTCTACTACACTGTAAATGGTATCAATGCAGAAAACAATATAGGACTGGTTGAGGTATCCATGTAGATATAACTGTTGAAATTGTAAATCTTAACCATCTAATTAGAACTAGTCTAAAATGATACACTGCTTGCCTCAATAAACCATATCTACCCAGAAAAATCACTGCTTCCCAAAAATTTTTAATGCAACACTTTGTTAAAAAATTATTTTTCATTTGAAATGATGACACTTTCATCCAGCCATTGACATATGGATTATGTCCTGACTATACATTGCACTCGTGAAGATAGTCATCTTAGACATCTGGTGAAAATTAATGATCTTTTGAGATTGATATCCATCCAGTCACCACTACTTTTATTTTTATACAAAATTTTTATCCGTCAAATCATAATTACTTAACTTGTCATTTTAACACTAATGGACAAGTTAAGATCTGAATGTAGCTACCATTTGAAATTTGTACCCGTCCAGTCTCTAAAAACACAATCCACAGAGCAGTAATACAAAATTATGTGAACATTTCAGTAATGTAAGTCTGACTGGTATATACCAATAAAGCAATACATGAGTTGCATGCATCCAAGCTTGTGCATCGCCCGTATTTTCACTACTTTATAAATAATCTACATTTGCAGCCATGACATCATGAAGGTTTTTAATATTTTGTTTTCGTTGAACATAATACATTAATTATTTTGATGGGAAATTGTTTTGGACTGAGCATGTGATCAGTTGCTATGGTTAAAGCGTCAAAATGAATATGAATCACAATATATTACATTTCAGTGATTTGTATTTTACAGCATCTTATTATCTTGTTTTCTGTAGGAGCAACGTCGCCAACATTGATGGATATTTTGTTCTCTAACCTTAAACTATAAACGCAGTGATGACTATGATAAATGGAGCGGGCAAATGACTTTTTGTCTGCAACCACTTGACATCAAATATTTATTGACAGTTTTCGCAATGAAAGCTTTCAGTTTAAATATCTGATCTGTTTCTTATATATGTTTGTAAAGATTTATTTTCAGTTCATTAAAGACAATTTTTTCCAAGCAACGCTTGATTGAATAATGACAATTATAATCTGCCCAGTCGATATCAGACTACTGTGTCTTACAATATCAGATATTGTAATATAAAAATGGCATTAGTTTGACCATTTTAGTTCGACTCCAATTAAAATATCAAAATACAGAAGTGACAGTGCTGTACATGTTCATTTCAATACCTTTTGTGTCTTCGGTGCAGATTGTAGAAAATGTAAGATCATAAATCAAAATTGGATTAAATGTTTAAAAAAATACATCGGCGAATGTTATCCGTTTAGACTAATGGTTCGGTTCTCCCTTACTAAAAATGGTTCATTCTAAATAGGTTTTATGCTACTTTTTGCAATTCTGTTTTTTCGTTTGCATGCATCTACACGAAATTAAAAAACAAAAATAAAAAATGCATGGGTGTTCCGCGAAACACATGTGTCGCCTGCACTATTTTTATTTAAGAATACCTATTTGTGATATAATGACAAAGTCCAAAGATAATCAGAAAATATCAATATTAAAGAAGATCAAAATGCATGGGCACATCAACAATCATACATTGAAGCATCCTGCATGTTTGGTTGGAAATTACACAGCAGTTTGGGGACCCTATGATGCCAATAAGCTAAAATGACACCAAAGATAGCTAAAAAATCTAAAAAAAAATCAAAATTAATCAAACCTAAAGGCATGGTGCACATCTGCAATATATATTGAAGTATTCCTGAAAGTTTGGTTGGAAAGTACCAAGCCATTTAGGGGGAGTTGCGGATAATGGAGGTATACCCTATAACACCAATAAGCTAAAACGACAAAGTTTGAAGATTGCTAAATAATCTGAAAAAATTAAACTTTATCAAAAACTAAATGCATGGTGCACATCTGCAATATATATTGAAGCATTCTTGAAAGTTTGGTTGCAAAGTACCAAGTGGTCTAAGAGGCGTTACGGATAATGGAGGTTTACCCTATGACTTCAATAAGCTAAAATGACAAAGTCCATAAATAGCTTCAAAATCTAGAAAAACATAAATAAAGAAAAACTAAATGCATGGTGCATATCTACAATATATATTGAAGAATTCCTGCAAGTTTCGTTGAAAAGTACCCAGCGGTTTAGGAGGAGATGCGGATAATGGTAAAAATTTGGAGCCATACAGACAGACAGACGGACGGACGCAAGATGACGGATAGTGATCCCTATGTGTCGATCCTGCGCTAGGTGCAGGCGACACAAAAAAGGAGACTCAACCCCGAAACCTCCTTTGTTCCGTCAATAGAATAACTAAACCAGCAGAGTTAATAAAAGTTTTTTTTTCTTTTAATTGTCATTCTTTCATATTTTTACACACACTATAAGCAATACAAAAACGGATCCACAGCTTTACATATTTTATTGAACACTCAGGCAGTACACAGCAATGGTGAACATTGGGTGAATTTAACATATATACGGACACCGATTATTTTGCAGTATATAATTATATGTAGGTTTGCCCAAATGTGAACATTTTGTATTATGATCGTATTGGAACAAGGAATTGTGATTCAAAATACTTTCTTATATCATCCACAAATAATTCAATATTGTTTAAGAAAGTTTTGTTGCAACAGGATAAAATACCCTTTGTGTTTTCTTCGCTTTGTCCCGTGTCACGAACGCAAAATTCGGTATAATACGATAAAAATTGAGTGTGATTCTGCCAGAATATCAATATAAATAAGTGTTAATAAACTTGATAATCACGCAAAGTGAAGAAAAAAATCACATTAAAACGTAAAGTGAGGGTTGACGCAAACCCACATTCAAAAAACTAATCGTAATTCTAATATGAGAACAATGGAAACCATGACGACCAGACATTGAAAATCTCCAATAACAGTATGGGCGACGTCACAACAGTCTTTACGCTGAAACTGACGACGTCATAATATGTTTTGTGCACAAAAACGTCAGTAAATCTTATGGAATGGCTGCCATTACCGTGTACACTATAGGTCCGCCCAGATAATAAAATGTCATATTAAAATCGAAATAATTCATGTTCGCCGGTGGTTTGTAGTCGATTTACATATGGGTGTCCATTATTTTCGTTTATTTTACCCCTCGCGCCGCTGCGCTACGCTCTGGGTAAAATATTAACGAAAATAATGGCCGCCCATATGTAAATCTCCAACAAACCACCGGCGCCCATGAATTATTTCTTAAATATTTATTTCTATATTATTTTAGCTGTTCGATATCTCATTAATAACCGATTTCTTAAAACATTTAAAGAGCAAGCAGCGCTTTCTGTGCTTAGGGTCTAATCTTATCATTAGCAGTAAAATATTTTCCGTCATAAGTAGATAATATACTCAAATAAGAATAGAAATCGACAATGTCTACGTCCGATCCATATAATCGAAATTGGCATTTCCGTTTTGATTTTCTCTTTGAAGATGTAACTATTTTCATTTCATTAACATTTATTCTCTAATTTCTAGCAAATTTAAACACCTCCTGACAGATTGGTTATCGCAATAATAATCAACATGTGTGAAAATTTGATATCAGTTGCCGATTGGTCAATCATGTAAATGTCTCGTGTCAGTTTCTAGAAAAAGTGCAACAGGATGTTGATGAATTTAACACCTGCATCATTGTCTAGCGAAATGATTTGCATTTTATGATTAAGATAACTCAATTTATTGATAATATGACTTTTTACCAAAACATATAATATTCAACACCTTTTTAATGGCGCAATGATACGCATAGCAACGATGATAGCAAAAAAATGGCGGCATACTTGAGACTGGAGACTACGTAGATCGCTTTCTTTCAAATAAATTGAGTAGAAATTAGGGAAACAATGTCTAACATTGTTTTCCGGTTTATTACGATAATTTCTCACATCTCGATAGCTAAATTTTCAAATTTTAAAGTTCTTGGGTAAACCTCGAACTTTAAAATGTGAAAATTGAACTATCTCGATGTGAGAAATATACGTAATAAACTGGAAACAATGTTAGAGACTATATTTCTCTAACACGCACTTGTACAATAGTTTTTGAAAAACGTTTAAACAAATTTGCGAATTTCCCGCCGTTTCTGCCAGCGTTGCCGTACCATCAGCATAAAACAAAGAAAAATAATTAACGATATTCTCCAAATGTACTTCACATTATCATTTATTTGAATAAAGAAAATTTCCAAATGTGATAAAGAAAATAATATGAACAAGTTTTTTTTTTTTTTTTTTTTTGTAATTTTTTTTATTTTTTAAAGCTTGTGATTATATAATGCATAAATATGTATATATAACAAAGTAATATTATAATAATATGGAGAGCTTTTTTTTAAATAAAAGGTAGAAATTAATTATACATATACCTATGAAAAAAGGAGATAGAAAGCTGGTGTTAGATCAATTTTAAAGAAACAACAAAAAAAATAATATAACAGTAGACACATAGATGAGTAATAATTCTCTCATTCTAAATAGCCTCTCTCTAACTCAATCATACTCGCAATCATATTATATACAAATAGTACATAGAAAGTATCCTGGGGCGCATATATCGCACTGTCCAATTGTGATATGCCCCCAGTAAGTTAACAATCAATTGCATTCAACACACACTCATACACATGCAAACCATTCTCTTTCATCCACACCTCTATGTATCATTCCAAATATTTTCTAATATTTGCCACTTATTTTCAATCAACATTCCAACTGCAGGAGATTTGAACCATATATTACTGACATTTTTCCTATTTCAAAAGTGTTTTTCAATAAAAGAATTAAACCACATGTGTATGGCCAAGACATATTATACCTACAAGAATTAATATAATATTTAACTAACTTGTGCCAAAAGTCTAACCGTCAAAAGGCCAATCACAAGACAAAGTACAATGAAGGTATGGATATACGATAGTCTTATTGGAATGAGAGAAAAGGTCAGTTAAATTCAACTGTACATAGTGGGCAAAACTGCATAGTACAACTAACTGGATCAATACTATCCATTTTTTTTCTTCAAAATACAATTTCTACAAATCATAACCCATTAGTACAAACAAATTTAAAACATCAAAAGACGAAAAACAAACTATGTTAATATGTAAATGATTGAAGAAAACAAAAAAAAAGAGTAAACGCCAAACCAACGAATGACAAAATGTTGCGCGAAGGAGATACTCCTTAGTTTCATTAACTTTCTAAAATCTAAACATTGTAACTTTTTAAAATGTCGACTTCAAATTTATTTGGAGGTCCTTGGAATGATAAAAAAAATTGAGGTTCTTAGCATATAAAGTACTCATTTAACATTTGTCTTTCACGACTTCTGAAGGGCGTTTAACATTTCATTTCTGTTTCAAGCATTATTGCCCAATTCAAAACTTTCCTTTGTAAAACCATAAATAGCATTGACATAAAAGTAAATTCATAGCCTACTGAAAACCTGTATATGAATTTTACCATCACTGGGCATAATTCATCGCTTTTCTTATCTCAATGACGTCATTTTATATCATTTTATCTAAATTTATCAACCAATATTGTAATGGTAATGTGATCTAGTCCGTTTCGCTCGGCTTATATATGGTAAAATTGCCAATTACAAAGAGACAGGGAAGGAAATCTTTATAAACATGCATTTACGTGCCAATAACTTTTTATCAATTTTCTTTGACAACTAATTTGCAAAAGAATTCCCAAAGAAAGAAAAACAGTATTGGAGATGTCGTTTAGAAATTCAATTTGACATGCGTGTTGAATTCTCATTATGATGACTTCTGTAACCATTCGGAACATAATCATATTTTTGTTGCAATTACTGAATAAATTGTCATTTGCATAACAATAACTCATGTAAAACACATAAATAAACAATATTACAAATAAAGACATGAAGATAGGCTATTTTGAGTAAAGGACAATTTATATCGTATATGTAAAAGTTTTATTTGTTTCTTAGCTTTAATTATAAGACCTTAATGGAACCTCTTTACTGCAATCACTCCTTTAACACGGAACACTCTTTATTGACATCAACACCCGGGGCTAAAAATGAACACTCTTTATTGCGAATACCACCTAGACCATAAAACAGAACACTCTCTACTGCAATCACCGCCTAGGGCTTTACACAGAACTCCCTTAATTGTCATCGCCACCTGGGGCTAAGAAAGAACTCTCTTCATTGCCATCATCACCTGGGGCTTAACACGGAATTCTCTTTATTGCCATCACCACCTGGAGCCTAAAACGGAACTCTTTTATTGCGACCCCAACTCGGGCTTAAAACGGAACACTCTTTATTGCCATCACCACCTGGGACTTAAAACAGAACACTCTTTATTGCTATAATTACCTGGGGCTTAAAACGGAACACTCTTTATTGCCATCACCACCTGGGGCTTAAAATGGTATATTGCCATCGCCACCTGGAGCTTTAGGCGGATATGTTTTCACTGTCATCACTTCCTAGGGCTTAACATGGAACACTATTTTCTGCAATCACAGCCTGGGGCTTAAAACGGAACTTTTTATTGTCATCACCACCTTGGGCTTAAAAAGGAATACCCCTTATTGCCATCCAAACCTGGGGCTTTAAACAGAACGCTCTTTATTGCCATCGCCACCTGGGGCTTAATATTGAACACTTTTTTCTGCCATCACAACCTGGGATTTACACGGATCTGTTTTTATGCCACTAAATCGGGTCTGGGGCTTAACATGAAACTTTATATAATGGCATCACTGTCTGGACCTTAGCACTGATTTTTTTTTCTGTCATCATTACGTGAGGGGATTAACATGGTGATATGGCATCATTATAGGGGTTGAGCTAAAAACAGAACTCTCTTTACCGCCATCACCACCCGGCCTTAACATGGATTCACTAATTTTTGTCCTGATTTTTCCGCTTTTGAACAATGGGAGAAAAGGGGATTATTTTTTGACAAGTGTTTTGAAAATAGATCTCACGAAAAAACAGCATTTCTACGCTTTCGATAATTAAATTTTCAAGACACTCTGTAAGCCTTTTGTTTAAGATTGAAAATTATATCTAGGGAAGAAATTTCTCACGCGTTGCTGTTGTGGAATGTATATTTCTAATTAGACTGGTCAACAACGCTTTGAGACATTTGGAGATGTAAAACATTAGTGGTGAGCAGAAGAGCAATAGGTAATTAAGAAGGTGTCATGTATGTATGTCTTACATTTATTCAAACGACATTATTACGGAATGAAGTGGACGACCATGCTCGATGACTTCACGTTTAAAGACTCTCCGATTTTGACGTAGTGTTAAAACTTTTCTTAGGGATGTAATGGGTAGATTCAATTATTGGTACATGTAAATATGGCGATAATTACAGCCAACCAAATGTCTGATCAATCTAAACATTATTGTCGAAATAATTAACAGAGACTCCAGTTTATCATTGTTTCACCTCGGCTTGGCCGTTCATGTTGTGTCGCATCGGCTTCGCCGTTCACGTTGTGTCACATCGGCTTGGCCGTTCATGTTGTGTCACATCGGCTTGGCCGTTCATGTTGTGTCACATCGGCTTGGCCGTTCACGTTGTGTCACATCGGCTTGGCCGTTCATGTTGTGTCACAACGATTTGGCCGTTCATGTTGTGTCACATAGGTTTGGCCGTTCATGTTGTGTCCCATCGGCTTGGCCGTTCATGTTATGTCACAAAGGCTTTGCCGTTCATGTTGTGTCAAATCGTCTTGGTCGTTCATGTTGTGTCACAACGGCTTTGCCGTTCATGTTGTGTCACATCGGCTTGGCAGTTCATGTTGTGTCACATCAGCTTGGCCTTTCATGTTGTGTCACATCGGCTTGGCCGTTCATGTTGTGTCACATCGGCTTGGCCGTTCATGTTATGCTATTTTACCCCGAATGTACCTAAGTTAAAATGCACCAGGTATCCAAACTTGATTCTACAGGGACACCTGGTCCGAATCTTCTGTTACACCATGCGTCACAAGTAATGATATACAGTTACACTTGTTCCGATTTAAACATCTAATGTTACACCATGCATCACAAGTAATGCTATACAGTTACACATGGTCCGGATTAAACAGTTGATGTTACACCATGCGTCACAAGTAATGCTGTACAGTTACACATGGTCCGGATAAAACAGCTGATGTTTCACCATGCATTTCAAGTAATGCTATACAGTTATACATGGTCCGGATTAGACAGCTGATATTACACAAAGCGTCACAAGTAATGCTGTACAGTTACACATGGTTCGGGTAAAACAGCTGATGTTACACCATGCATTACAAGTAATGCTATGCATTTACACTGGGTCCGAATTAAACAGCTGCTGTTACCCCATTCGTCACAAGTAATGCTATATAGTTCCCACTGGTCCGAATTAAACAGCTGATCTTACACTATGCATCACAAGTTATTCTATACAGTTACACTTGGTCCGAATAAAACATCTATGTTATACCATGCGTCACAGAGTAATGCTATAGGTTACACTTGGTCCCGGATTGAACATCTGATGTTTCACTATGCATCACAATTAATGCTATAAAGTTACACTTGAATTAAACAGCTGATGTTACACCATGCATCATAAGTAATGCTGTGCAGTTACACTTGGTCCGAATGAAACAGCTGATGTTACATCATGCGTCACAAGTAATGCTATGCAGTTACACTTGGTCCGAATTAAACAGCTAATGTTATATAATGCATCATAAGTAATGCTGTGCCGTTACACTTGGTCCGAATGAAACAGCTGATAATACACCATGCATCACAAGTAATGCTTAACAGTTACACTTAGTTTCGATTAAACATCTAATTTTACACAATGCATAAGTAAGCTATACAGATACACTTGGTCTGAATTAATCAGCTAATGTAACACCATGCGTCACAAGTAATTCTATACAGTGACACTTGGTCCGAATTAAACAGCTAACGTTACACCATTCGTCACAGGTAGTGCTATACAGTTACACTCTGTCCGGATTAAATAGTTGGCGTTCCGCCGTGCGTCACAAGTAATGCTTTACATTTACACTTGGTCAGAATTAAACAGCGTATGTTACACCATGCATCTCAAATTATGCTATACAGTTACATTTGAATTAAACAGCTGATGTTACACCATGCATCATAAGTAATGCTGTGCAGTTACACTTGGTCCGAATGAAACAGCTGATGTTACATCATGCGTCACAAGTAATGCCATGCAGTTACATTTGGTCCGAATTAAACAGCTAATGTTACACCATGCATCATAAGTAATGCTGTGCAGTTACACTTGGTCCGAATGAAACAGCTGATGTTACACCATGCATCATAAGTAATGCTGTGCAGTTACACTTTGTCCGAATGAAACAGCTGATGTTACACCATGCATCATAAGTAATGCTGTGCAGTTACACTTGGTCCGAATGAAACAGCTGATGTTACATCATGCATCGCAAGTAATGCTATACAGTTACACTTGATCTAGATTAAACATCTAATGTTACACCATGCATCACAAATTATGCTATACAGTTACACTTGAATTAAACAGCTGATGTTACACCATGCATCATAAGTAATACTGTGCAGTTACACTTGGTCCGAATGAAACAGCTGATGTTACATCATGCGTCACAAGTAATGCCATGCAGTTACACTTGGTCCGAATTAAACAGCTAATGTTACACCATGCATCATAAGTAATGCTGTGCAGATACACTTGGTCCGAATGAAACAACTGATGTTACACCATGCATCACAAGTAATGCTATGCAGTTACACTTGATCTGGATTAAACATCTAATGTTACCCCATGCATCACGAGTTATGCTATACAGTTACACTTGGTCCGAATTGAACAGCCGATGTTACACCATGCATCATAAGTAATGCTGTGCAGTTACACTTGGTCCGAATGAAACAGCTGATGTTACATCA
This sequence comes from Modiolus philippinarum, assembly GCA_002080025.1. NCBI lineage: Eukaryota > Metazoa > Mollusca > Bivalvia > Mytilida > Modiolidae > Modiolus > Modiolus philippinarum. The sequence continues at coordinate 148,508 of MJUU01055549.1, read as the reverse complement.
TGCGTCACAAGTAATGCCATGCAGTTACAGTTGGTCCTAATTAAACAGCTAATGTTACACCATGCATCATAAGTAATGCTGTGCAGTTACACTTGGTCGAATGAAACAGCCGATGTTACACCATGCGTCACAAGTAATGCTATGCAGTTACACTTGATCTGGATTAAACATCTAATGTTACACCATGCATCATAAGTAATGCTGTGCAGTTACACTTGGTCGAATGAAACAGCTGATGTTACACCATGCATCACAAGTAATGCTATGCAGTTACACTTGATCTGGATTAAACATCTAATGTTACACCATGCATCACAAGTTATGCTATACAGTTACACTTGGTCCGAATTAAACAGCTGATGTTACACCATGCAACATAAGTAATACGATACAGTTACACTTGGTTCGGATTAAACAGTTGATGTTACACCATGCATTACAAGTATCGCTATACAGTAAGCACGATGTCTGAATTAAACAGCTTATGTAACAACATGCATCGCAAGTAATGCTATACAGTTACACTTGATCTGGATTAAACATCTAATGTTACACCATGCATCAGAAGTTATTCTATACAGTTACACTTGGTCCGAATGTAACAGTTGGTGTTACACAAAGCGTCACAAGTAATGCTATACAGTTGCACTTGGTCCGGATTAAACAGTTGGTGTTACACCATAACTCAAAAGTAATGCATTACATTTACTCTTGGTCCGAATTAAACAGCTGATGTTACACCATGCATCACAAGTAATACTTTACAGTTACACTTGCTCCGAATAATAATTTGGTGTTACACCATGCAACACAGTAATACTATACAGTTACACTTGGTCCGGATTAAACGGTTGATGTTACACCATGCAACACAACTAATACTATATTGGTCCGGATTAAACGGTTGTTGTTACACCAAGCGTCACAAGTAGTGCTATACAGTTAGCACGAGGTCTGGATAAAAAATTTGGTGTAACACCATTCGTCACAAGTAATACTATACAGTAACATATGGTCCGGATTTCCGCCGTGCATGGGTCCCGGCTTATGAATAGGTCCGCAGCATCCTCTGAGCTTGGAGTATGAGTCTTCCTAAAAGAGGACCCCGAGGGAACCCCGGGATATAGAAATAGGACATAGTATCTCCGGCTCGAGGGGTGTGACCCTTCCTAAACGGGGGCTGACCCCGAGGGTCCCGGGATATAGAAATAGGACCCATTCTGTGGTTGTGCGGGATTAATAAATACACAACCCATCTTTCGGATGAAATGTAAACTCAGGTCCACGTGTTGAAAGAAATGCCACGCTTCCTGCACGTTAAAGAATCCTTGTAGCAAGCTTTTTTGAGTGGTCCGTAGGTGATCGGCTACAAGGCTAAATTATCCGCCCTTTTCGATTTCACCCTACTTTTCCAGTGGCAGTCAGAATTTCCCGTCCCATGACCCTTTCCATACCCCAAAGCGATTGTTCGTTAACAAACTTGTTCTCGTCTTAATATAGCTGAAATATTGCTGAGTAGACGTTAAACAATATTCAATCAATCAATCAATGATCCGGATTTAACAGCTGGTGTTACACCATGCGTCACAAGTAATACTATACAAGGACATTTGGTCCGGATTAAACAGTTGGTGCTACAGCATGTGCCACACGTTGATATTTTGCAAGGTCACTTGGTCCAAATAAAATAGTTCGTGTTACAAAATGCGTCATAAGTTGTCATTTTACAAGGTCACTTTGGTCCAAATAAAACAGCTGGTGTTACACCATGCGTCATTATTTATAATTTTACAGGGTCACTTGGTCCAAATAAAACATCTTGTCTTGCACAATGTGTTATACTTTACAATGTGAATTGGGTCGAAATAAAACAGCTCGTGTTACACAATGCGACATAAGTTTTGCTATACGGGGACTATGGGAAGAAATTAAACATCCTGCATCGGTCCAGATTTAACAGCTAGTGTTACATCATGCTATGATTCTACAGGGAGAATTTGTCCCTATTAAAGGCTGATTTCTTAATGTTTACAGTGGAACTGGGAAGTCTTGAAAAGAAAACAGTAAATCTGACTAGCATCCAATAAAAATCTCGTTATCGCCTTTTTATTAGAGCAATAAATGTTATATTGCTTTATGTTACAGGGACTTGTTACATTATCTTTAATAAGTCTCGCAAATTGGATTTCAATGTTTGTTATATCAAACACGTTTTCTTTTCAGTTGTGATAAGTTAGTTTAATGTAATCAAGATGGGAACATATCGATCACAGTATGCATGGATAAAGTACATATATAAATATCAAACTTGGGAAAACGAAAACAATGTGTAAAAATCCATAGGAAAATACCCGGATCAATATGGTTCGTCTTAATAACCTGTAATAATAATGAGTATGAACTCGAGCGATGGTCAGAAAAACATATAAACCAAATTTTGTTTTTTTTTTAAGATCTGATGGAAATGGAAGTGTCATTACTGCTGTTAGAATTTTAATGTGTTTTGAGTGTGTAGAAATACTGCCATTCGAACCAATTCTATATTGGATGTAAAATATATGTAATCACTCATTCCAGTTTTATAATGCTTTGTTTGACATTCTATTTCGTTACCATAGTAATCCTACTCTGATACAGCCTACTTTTATAGAATAACAAAGTACAGAAGTTACTCCTCTGATACAGCCTGAATCTATAGAAAAACAAAGTACAGAAGTTACTCTGATACAGCCTAATTCTATAGAATAACAAAGTACAGAAGTGACTCTGATACAGCCTGATTCTATAGAATAACAAAGTACAGAAGTGACTCTGATACAGCCTAATTTTATAGAAAAACAAAGTACAGAAGTGACTCTGATACAGCCTACTTCTATAGAAAAACAAAGTACAGAAGTTACTCTGATACAGCCTACTTCTATAGAAAAACAAAGTACAGAAGTTACTCTGATACAGCCTACTTCTATAGAATAACAAAGTACAGAAGTTACTCTGATACAGCCTACTTCTATAGAAAAACAAAGTACAGAAGTGACTCTGATACAGCCTACTTCTATAGAATAACAAAATACAGAAGTTACTCTGATACAGCCTACTTCTATAGAATAACAAAGTACAGAAGTGACTCTGATACAGCCTAATTCTATAGAATAACAAAGTACAGAAGTGACTCTGATACAGCCTAATTTTATAGAATAACAAAGTACAGAAGTTACTCTGATACAGCCTGATTCTATAGAATAACAAAGTACAGAAGCTACTCTGATACAGCCTGATCCTATAGAATAACAAAGTACAGAAGTGCCTCTGATACAACCTAATTCTATAGAATAACAAAGTACAGAAGCTACTCTGATACAGCCTGATCCTATAGAATGACAAAGTACAGAAGTTACTCTGATACAGCCTAATTCTATAGAATAACAAAGTACAGAAGTGACTCTGATACAACCTAATTCTATAGAATAACAAAGTACAGAAGCTACTCTGATACAGCCTGATCCTATAGAATGACAAAGTACAGAAGTTACTCTGATACAGCCTAATTCTATAGAATAACAAAGTACAGAAGTGACTCTGATACAGCCTACTTCTATAGAATAACAAAGTACAGAAGTGACTCTGATACAGCCTGATTCTATAGAATAACAAAGTACAGAAGCTACTCTGATACAGCCTGGTTCTATAGAATAGCAAAGTACAGAAGTTACCCTGATACAGCCTACTTCTATAGAATAACAAAGTACGGAAGTGACTCTGATACAGCCTGATTTTATAGAATAACAAAGTACAGAAGTTACTCTGATACAGCCTGATTCTATAGAAAAACAAAGTATAGAAGATACTCTGATACAGCCTGATTCTATAGAATAACAAATTACAGAAGTGACTCTGATACAGCCTAATTTTATAGAATAACAAAGTACAGAAGTTACTCTGATACAGCCTACTTCTATAAAATAACAAAGTACAGAAGTTACTCTGATACAACCTAATTCTATAGAAAAACAAAGTACAGAAGTGACTCTGATACAGCCTACTTCTATAGAATAACAAAGTACAGAAGTGACTCTGATACAGCCTACTTCTATAGAATAAAAAAGTACAAGAGGTACTGTGAATGTAGTTTTTGCGTATGACCATGTCACTTATTATCGGACATGAACCTCTAGAAACTGCAAAATGTTATTATTATTTATATCAGACTTGTCGCCACTTCTTTCTTTCATTAGTTGCGTCTAATCATACATGTAGTTGAAAATAATGTAAGAATAACTAATCTCTCACTTGTGTGAGAAATTTTTTCTTTACCTAGTCCTCCTGTGCTCCCCTAGAGAAAAAACGGAATTCTTCAAGCACCTTTCGAATGTCCCCGAACCTCGATATGGACTTCACTAATATCCCGGTAAAATGTACAGTTGTTTGTCTGAATTATTACGCTAGGCAAGTTTCCCTTGTATATCGTTTAGGTTGATTGTCAGAGGTATATCTCATAACAGGTTTCCCAGGTACACTCTTACTGTACTTGTCTAAATATTTATCTAGAAAAGTTTCCTTGTTGCGTTGTTAGGGCTGCTTGTCTGAATTTCTCTCTTGTACTCTTTACTTTTGCTTGTTTGTTTGTCTTAATTAAATTTTTAGATTATTACGCCTGGAAAAGTGTCATGATGGCTCATCTGAAATATATCTATGCACAAGTCACTTTTACACCGCATTGCATGTCTGATCATTTCTCTTTAAAAGTTTTCCTTGTACAGCGTTATGTACGTTTGTCTGGATTCAATCTGGATACGTATCCCTACTACAACATTGAGCTTGTCTGTCTAATCTAAAATCTGCTTAGTCAGGGGTTGTTCAACGATATGTTACTGTCTGTCTAATCTAAAATCTGCTTAGTTAGGGGTTTGTTCAATGATATGTTACTGTCTGTCTAATCTAAAATCTGCTTAGTCAGGGGTTTGTTCAATGATATGTTACTTTCTGTCTAATCTAAAATCTGCTTAGTCAGGGATTTGTTCAATGATATGTTACTTTCATCCCTCTAGAAATTCTATGGCCGTCACCATAACATTATTGAAAGATATGTGGCATTGTACCAAATGAAAGTGGTCATTTACAACTAGATTCACGTATTCTCGGATTAGACTATACCGGTTTTGACATTTTTCTAAATTGTCTCACATACATTGTGACGGGTGTTGTTAACAGAGCATGGCATGTTTATCCTTCCGGAATAACTGATGTCACTGTCAGTTTCATGGGATTCCACACTGTGATTGCCTTGGATTTGAACTTTGTTTTTTTTCTGTGCTTCGTACTTGTCTAATGTCATTGTTTTCTCTGTTCCTATTTTGGCCATGTCTCTGGACTTAGATTGTTGTAAATACCACTCCTTTGTTCATTTAGTATTCTACTGCCGTTGTTTTTTATCTAGACAAGCTTTCCTAATGCGTTATTATAGCGGTTTGACTGCATTTTATATGTAGATTAGTTCCCGGGTACAGAGGTTCGGTTTATCGTCTGAATTATTAAATTTTCCTGTTTCTGAAGTCATCCCTCCAGTTTTACAGTTGGCATCATCATCTTGTGGACCGCCATGGGATATCTGTTTCCCTGTATAAAATTTCAAGGCAGGTATCCTTGGAAAATTTGGATGGCTTGTTGTCTGATCATATCTTGACATTGATTTCTTTTGTACAACATTACGGTTGGATGTCAGAAATACGTCTCCCTAAAAGTTTACCTGGAACAGAGTTATGAATGCTTTCCTGGTTACGTTTCCTAGCATAGTAATACGATCGTTTGTCTGATTTATATATCTAGATAAGTGTCATAGATGTAGCATTATAATTGCTTGTCTTTGGCACTTTGTCTGAATTATATCTCTATGTAAGTTTACCTGGTACATTTCACATTGTGACGAATTATTGTCTCAATTATATTTTTGTTTATTTGTTCTCTATCAGCTTTTACACGTATTTTGGTTTATGCACTTCCAAATGCTTTGATTCGATCTGCACTGAAGAGATATAAGTCTCATATGCAGAAATGAAAATATCAGTAACTTCGGTATTTTGTTATTTATACCTTTATTCAAGTTTCCTTTGAGCAGTGTTATTGTTTCTTGTCAGCATTAAATTCCTGGATAAGATTCCTTGTTACAATATTATGGTCACTTGTCTCAATTAAATCTGCACACAAGTTTTCCTGGTACATTTTTAAGATTGATCGTCTATTGTATCTATCTGTTGATTGATTTTTTTATGCATCGTACCGGGTTTTGTCCGAATTATACCTCAGTACAAGTTTCCTTGGTACATTTCCACGATTGCTGGTCTGTATTATGTTGAAAGACAGGTTTTCCCGGTAAAACGTTGCTGTTGCTTGTCATTATCACATTGCTAGACATAATTTGCTGGTACAGCGTTCCGGTTGTTCGCCCGAATTATATCTCTAGACAAGCTTCCATTATACAGTAATGAGGTTGTTTGTCTAGATTATATCCCAGGATAAGTTCCCTGATACACCTTCACAGTTTATTGTCTAAATAATATCGCCAGAGAATGTTTCTTGGGACTGCCTTACTTTTTTGTCTTGATTATATCTTTACTCAAGTGTCTCTGATGCTGTGCTATGGTAACTTGCTCGATTGATATCGCGGTGTATGCAGATAAGTTTCCTCGGTAAAGTGGTAAGGTTGCTTGTATAAATTATATCTCTTGATAATTTTCTCTGGCACAGTGATTCAATTGTTTGTCTGAATTGTATCTCTAGACAAGTTTCGACAGTACTTACGGTTGACTGCATTAAATCTTTAGTCAAGTGTTTTAGTTCATTGCTTGAATATAATATCTAAACAAGTTTCCCTGGCACTGTGCAAAGGTTTCTTGTTCGTCTTTTGTCATTAGATAAGTTCCCTTTGTACAGCGATGCAGTTGCTTGTCTGAATTACATGTATTTCAATTTTACATTCAGTCAATTATATTCAGTTATATCAAAATTATGATGGAATATCTATACGGCTTTGTCTGATTTGGTTTCATTATTGTAGAGGTACGGAAGCCTTAAATATATCTCTATACAAATTTCCTTTGTACAACTTTATGGTTGCTCCTCTGAATTTTATCGCTAGACAGGTTTGTTCCAGAGGTACTATTGCTTATATAAACAATGAAAGGATATAGAGTAAATGCACACGAGACAAAGTCATTACAAACATATGTCAACACCAAACGTTGTTCCTTTTATTGTTCAACTTGTAATCTCCATGAGACCCTCAACAATTGTTGCTTTTCTGAGTAAATCTCTAGAAAAGTTCACCCGGTGCAGTGTTATTGTATATCTGAAGACAAGTTTCCTTGTACTTATCTGAGTTTTATCCCTAGACAAGATTCCCATGTGTAGTTTTTCTTTTTATTTTCTCTTTTTTCTTTTTTTCTTTTTGTTTTTTTTTCTGTCTCTTTTTTCTGTCTAAATCATATCTCTAGACAAGTTCTTTAGGTACATTGTCATGATTGCTTGTCTGAAAACTATCTTTACATTAGTTCCCTTGGTACAACAATGGAGATGTTTGCCCGAATCATATCGCAACACTGACACCTTTCTGCAATATATCTATAGACTACTTTTCTACCTACATTGACAGGTTTGCCTGTCTGAATTAACTTTCATGACAATTTTCTTTGGTAATTTGTTACGGTTGTTTGTTTTGATAGTATATCTTGAAACGTTTCCTACAGCTTTACTGGTGTTTACGGTTGTTTGTCTTGATAGTATATCCTGAAACGTTTCCTACAGCTTTACTGGTGTTTACGGTTGTTTGTCTTGATAGTATATCTTGAAACGTTTCCTACAGCTTTACTGGTGTTTAAGGTTGTTTGTCTTGATAGTACATCTTGAAACGTTTCCTACAGCTTTACTGGTGTTTACGGTTGTTTGTCTTGATAGTACATCTTGAAACGTTTCCTACAGCTTTACTGGTGTTTACGGTTGTTTGTCTTGATAGTACATCTTTAAACGTTTCCTACAGCTTTACTGGTGTTTACGGTTGTTTGTCTTGATAGTATATCCTGAAACGTTTCCTACAACTTTACTGGTGTTTACGGTTGTTTGTCTTGATAGTATATCCTGAAATGTTTCCTACAGCTTTACTGGTGTTTACGGTTGTGTGTCTTGATAGTATATCTTGAAACGTTTCCTACAGCTTTACGGGTGTTCATGGTTGTTTGTCTTGATAGTATATCTTGAAACGTTTCCTACATCTTTACGGGTGTTCACGGTTGTTTGTCTTGATAGTATATCTTAAAACGTTTCCTACATCTTTACGGTTGTTTGCCTGAATAATTTCTCTACACAAGTTTGTCTAGTAATAATAATGTTTGGTTTTGCGAATTAAATCTCTAGACAGGTTCCTTAGTACAACGTTGTGGTTGTTTTTCTGAATTTTATCTCAAAAGACAAGTTTTCTCAGTACATTGCTATAGTTGTTTGTCTGAATTATACACACAGAAAAGATTCCTTTGTATAATGTTACTATTACCAGACATGTCACAACTGATTTCTAATGGTTCTTCACTCAGAATGGAAAACAATCTATTTACTATTTCTCTGTAGGCCTTCCGTGTATTGTTATTTTAGTACTATCATATAGACTGTCCATACAAATGTCTCTCTTTTTGTTTCCACGATAAAACGGCATTTGATTATTAATAGGTTTTACTAAGTATCAAGATCCCGGATGATTCCGAGTATAATAACCCGACAAATGTAATTTGTATTAGGGATGATAACTGATATATTTCTACATAATGAAAATGACAACTTAATAAAATATCTTATATCTCGTCATATAATTATATAAAAGACTAATTCAGTGAAATTATAATGGATTGAAATCAAATAACTTAAACCCATCTCCAGATTTAAATGCAAAATTGATAACGCTCCCCATTATGGCACTCCAGTTATCACTTTCTTTCACAAACAGCAAATTTAGTATAATTACTTTTAATTTGACTCGAATGCAGCTTATGACAGGTTACTCCTTGAAACACGTGTACAGAATACCGACATTTACCGTTAAATATGCAACTTGGGTATGTATAATGTTTTACAACCATTACGACCATTGCGACAACCACCACCATTTAGAAATAGAAAACATTATATTTCTTCAATCCATCTTTGAGGGAGAGAAGTAGTATTACTGAAACTGAAATGTGTGCTATTTGTACATTGTATGGGAATTACTCATGTTGGACAAATAGTAACATATGTGATCTTGGTTTCATTTGGCTATTACAGCCATCTCCTAAATATCTATATTAGCCGTACAAATTGTATTATAATTATTTGAAATGACAGACTGGTGTGTACTCACCAAGAAACATCAACAGACTGAAAAACTGATCTATTGATTACAAATTCAGAGGAATGGGACTGTGTTCTCCACTAACTCAATTTAAGAGAGGGTCATTAAACTCCGGGACACTCTAGGCTTGTCGTTGGCTTCACTGTTATTCAGAAATGCCTTCCTTTGGCTACATAAAAACGACAGATATCGATAGATGTTTCCGGCTAAATACAACAGGGACACGATAGTTTTTTGTCATTCATTCATCCTAGTATTAGAACAGGAGGCTCGATTATAATTATTGTTAGGATTATCATTATAGGAAGTGCATTGGACTGGTAATCATCGAACCGAACATGTGCCAAAACTGCAAATTGTCGAACTTCATTCCTTATAAAAAAACTGATGGTTTGGTGTAAGTGAGTGAGACCTACATATGTGCAAACGTTGTCACATAGTTACGTCTCGCCTTTAATCATAAGTTTGATACAAATATCCTGAGTTATTATATCAAAGCAACTACTGAAATCCCTGTTCAACTTCAATCACACAAACCATGCAATCGGAAACGATTACTTCATAATAGGTTTATCCGTAGTAGAAAATTTCTGCAATAATTTGGGAGATAATTTCTGACGTTAAACAGAAATTCACAAGTGACAGATTATTTCACAATGATAACAGTGCTGCCAAAATTGATTGATTTATATAGAATAAATGCCAAAGAAATATTACGTTTTTGGAGACGATTATGAAATGTTTTAATTGAAACTGCAATTTCCGCCGTCATTTTATTTGAAGCGACGGGCTAATATGGTGTTAGCGAGTATTTTGACTACGTGAGATATTTCAAAATTAATCAAAACAGTTGGAAATATGGTTGCAATTTATTTTATGAAATTTAAATGGCAAAATTATGATGAATATTTGGTCTTGATTCCAGTAATTTTCTAATCTATTATGGAAATACAGACAAATATGATAGAGTATCCATGTGTAGTGATTTACAGCTTTTATATATAGAAGGAATCTGGCTTTCAACTTAAAGCAATATGAGCTGTAACACCTTTTTAAAGTTATTCGTTATTTCTATTGTATTTTATTCCTATCTTATATTTTATTGTTATTTCTATTTTTTTTTTCAGATAAACGTAAGTGCATCTACAACACAACACACCACGGAAAATCAGACAACAGGAGGAAGTACCGATTACCAGTAAAAATCATCAGCCAGGGAAACATCAAAAGGGTAGCAATCAGCAATTGGTGTTGTGCAACAATATATCCCTTCTTGCACATCTGCATATGTAGTCCTTCCATTGTGTAAAGTTTCATCAAAATCCTGCCGTGGGTTTAATAGGAGTTAAGCTAACAATTTACTCTTTACCGAATGTATCAGTGAAAGGTCAAAGTCAAATTATCTCCCCTATATGATGTTAGACAATCATTATTAATTCATGCACATGTTCTCCCTCCTTTGTTTAAAGTTTCAATAAATCTTTAATTGGTTTCAAGGGGAGTTGCTGTTAAAAAGTGTGGAAAGACGAACCCTTCTGCTGATGATGAGGAATTCATTTCTGAAATGACCATACAGCTCATTAAAATTAATTGCAGTTGGAGTTAAAATATGTGTTATGGTCTCCTGTTCATTTACTCCATATCCTTTATGGATGAAATATCATATGTATGTCTTTTAGTGCAGTGTGGAGTTTGAACACACAATTCACCGTGCTAGAGATGTATGCTCTTTATTTTTCTTAGATATGGTGTACTTGTACATGAGATTATATCTCATGTGTACAATTTGTTTATAACTATTATCTAAATTTATGTAAATCCTAAAACTATAAGGTTTAACCTTCCATCGTAGTTTTGTCCTATGCCATATTCAATATTACGGATATTTCGGAATTCGTTTGGTTTTACGCATTTTTTTTAAATCACGGATTTCCTTTATTTGGGTTTTAGTGCTGCTGATTAGGATTGAATTTCGGAAATGGCCAAATAGCTCACTAACATTAATTGCAGTTGGAGTTAACATATGTGTTATTGTCTCATGTTCATTTACCCCATATCCCTTAGTGAAATGGAGATAGGGCTAATAATGTACAACCCAAACTTTGATAGCGGGGATAAAAATTATCAGAGACCTAAAGGAGTCACCATGGATATCGTCAAACACAATGTATACAAAACAAGCTAAAAGAGCTCACTAACATTAATTGCAGTTGGAGTTAACATATGTGTTATTGTCTCATGTTCATTTACCCCATATCCTTTAGTGAAATGGAGATAGGGCTAATAATGTACAACCCAAACTTTGAGAGGGGATAAGAATTATCAGAGACCTAAAGGAGTCACCATTGATATCATCAAACACAATGTATACAAAACAAGCTAAAAGAGCACCAGAGATCAGAATGTATTACGGACAACATCAAAATCTTGTCAAATGTCTAGATCAAAAAGAATAATACGAACAACGTAAAAGACTGTGAAAACATCAAAGACTAGACGGAATTACCAAACACAACATCACAGGCCATGTTGAAAGCGCATATGCAGAAGTAAGTTATCAGTAATTTCGGTATTTTGTTTATCAGACATTGCAGAAAAGAGGAAAGTACCAAGATTATTGAACTCGAAATGATTCGTAGAGACCAACACCAAACAAAGACAAAACACTGCGTAGACAAGAGGAAACCATTAAAAAAATCGTAAAATAGATGGTGAAACACAAGATACCAGAAGAAATCACCAAGCCTTACATCAACTACAGCGACAACACCAAAGACTAAAAGGAACAACTAAGGATATCAACACAATCAACAGAAAAAAGCAGAAAAAAATCACCATATCTGAAGTCACCATTCAAGTTACAAGATCATCATGAACAACATCAAAGATTAAAGAAAACAAAAGTGCCATTTGTGTTGGATATGTTATCTACTTGTCCATGTCTATTATCGATAAAGGTATCAGTGACAGAAACGTTTGGTCCAATCTTTTTACTTTTTGAACCCTTTAGGGTGCTCATATTTTTATCTTTACTGACCAGGGACACACAAGTGACCCGATGGTAACACCAAACAAACCATTACAGACTAATCAAAACCCCAGTGATGTAGGAAAACCATCACTGACATCTTCAAATACCCAAAAATAGCAGAAACCAAATGGAATAGGCATGTACACCATGAAAAAAATCCAGCAAAAAAGTGTCCTGACGTTATCACAATGCATTACACCACAACGTAAGAAAAAAAAAAGAAGGAACCAAAAAAGAACAGCGAATAATATTTCGAAACACCAGATATCAGACGAAACCGGGGATTATGACAGTCTAGAGAAAACACAAGAGATTGGTAGGAATCATTAAAGAAAATAAAAAAGACCAGAAAGACATCAGACACAGAAAGGAAACACTTAGAACAACATTTAAGATTGAGGAAATCACAAAATTCAAAAGGAATCACCAAGAACATTATCAAAGGCCAAGAAAAACACCACAGGGTAGAAGGAATAAACAGGCATAACATGATACACCAGAAAACCACCAGAGATCAGAAGAAATCACTAAGCAAAATGCTACAAACTACAGAATAGACCGGGGAACAGTGGGGCCACCAGCAACAAACGACGACCGGTAAACGTTAGTAATCAGATAAAACTACAAAGAACACCATAGAAAACCATTTGCAAGGTAAACAAATGATACAGTACCAAACCACAATGGAGATCGTCAAAGACCATTAAAAAGACCAAAGACCGGCAAAATCCCCAAGAACAAGATAAACCATTTCAAACATAAGAGATCAGAGGAAATCAGCGTGGACAACTTCAAAAGCCAGAGAAAATGACAAAGAATCACAGAGTAACATCAAGGACTCTACAAAATACTATAGACTAAAAGAAACCACTTAGAACAACATCATAGATTATGCAAAACACTAGAATCGAAAAGAAACCACGAATTGTTACATCGCAGACCATGATAAACACCAGAGAACAGAAGGAACCGCCAAGAATAACATCCCAGACCATGAAAAACACAAGATACTAGAAGGAACCAACTAAGAACAACAAAAAACAGACCATGGAAAACATGGGAGACAAGAAGGAATCACGAATAACAACATTACTGACCATGAAAAACACCACAGAGCACAAGAAACAAATGTGGCCATTATAAAAAAAACGTGAAAACAACAGAGACCAGATGGAAACACCAACATTTAAAACCAGGAAAACATCAAAAATTATATAAATACCGAGCACACTAAGAAAACTCTTTGGCATATCGTCTTGGGAATATTCATATCTATGCTTATCATTTTATTTCTCAATTCATCCGTAGGTAATACATCTTTTCATATTATGTGAATTTAACCTCACTGTAATTAAGCATTTGTAGTAAACTGATATTGAACGTTGAACATTGTATGTTTGATGTTTTACATGTGAAAACAGTATTCATTTTCTGTAAACCCATATTGATTCATCTCCGTAATCAATCACACCGTGGCGTATCAAATATTATAAATGTCAATCAAAGTTCTTGATCTCAGTCCAAAGAATGCTTGAAGTAAAGACTGTTCATTTCAGTTCAATCAATAACTAATCATTTCGCCGAATTTTGACCTTTTACAGTTTTTTTTCAACTTTTTCAGTATGTACTGTAAAAACCGACGAAACATATCATGAAATGCTAAATAAAGATCGACAAACTCTCCATTTGTGGTTCTTTGATCATAAGGGCAGAATATAAGATGACGTTACGGTTTTGATGACTTAAAGTGATTTTGCTTAATTTACTTCCGTATGTTGAAATACAAAATTATATTTCATTTACTGTGGCGTAACAAAAAAATGCAAGATAGAAAATTTCTTGTCATATAAAAAGAATCGTTAAGTAGTATACCAAACAGAGTGGAAATTATCCTAATCCGTTAATTTCATAATTATAATCTAACTATCTTAACATTGTCACAGGGTATTGATTTGGAGCCAGTGATGATCATTTAATAAAACTGTGCAATGACCATTGAAAATGAATATTGATTTATTTCTGTTTTTATAGAATATCATCAAAGAATGTTATCAATATGTTAGAATTATTTTGGTTAATAAGTATCAGAAATCGATCATTTATTTTTTGTTTATTTATTTTTCTGTATAAGTATATATGAAGTGTTATACGTTGAATGTTTCTCAGATTTGGGAACAAAAATGGCATGAAAAGATCTAATCGGGCGAAATTCTATCCAGTAAATTACGAAGTAAAAATTTCGAAGTTTTAACATACAAAACAAGAAGAAAATGCTGCATAAAAATAAGTAGAAGTAATTAAACTTAGCACAGTAAAACTTTCTTTGATATTAGAGGTTGAGGTAAAAAACAAATGCGCATATGCAGAATCTAAATTAACAGTAACTTCGGTAGTTTGTTATTTAAACTAGTGAGAAGAAAATGCTATTTCAGAAAAGATGGGCATAGATAGTACTAAATTGTTATTAAAGAATATTATCGATACAGATTAATAGTAAAATGAAACTTTAAAATGTAATCAAGACAGCTATGTAGTAATAATAAATCCTAAGATCGATACAGATCGATACAGATTAAGAGAATTAAGATCGAGTTTTGCTCAACCGACAACTGATCGTCATTTTCACCATTTCAATAACCGAAATACAGATAGAAAACTTAGCAATTACGAAATTTAGCATTCATACTAATCAGCATCGTAAGGAGGTCAGAAATTAGTATTAAAAACGAGGCAGTATAAAAACTATTGAAATATGTAAGGAATTTGGCCTTGTTTTAACTTTTTGGTTCACATGAGCAATCATTATTAGATTAATATAAAGAATTCATTGTTAATTTTACATCATAAAAAGTCTCTACAAATGTTTCAACATATGGTCATTTCAATAATTTATGTTCCTTCAGTGCAGATCAAAGCAAAACAAATTGAAAAGAATCGTATTGCTAACCAAAAATTTGTCAAATCTGATAGAGAACAAAAAAAACCAATAAAATCTAAAGAAAAAAAGCAAAGTCAGCGCTATGCAAGAGGTATGTACTCCTTTGTTTATGCATATTTTCTTAATTTAAGTTATTGCAAAATTCCAAAATAAAATTGGTTTTTTTTTGTTAGCACACTAGCACTTACTACTCGAGGACTATCAGTCAACCGGCAGTGGAAGAGGCAGAAGTCCGTTGGTAATAAATAACAAAATATTGTTTTCTTAATTTCGGTTTTTGCATTAGACAAATCGAGAAATTATGCCTCTTCAGCGCAAATAAAAGTAAAATAAATAGAAGTATATCTTTCGAACAAATCTCTAGCTTCAAAATTTTACGAATGGATATGGAGCTGTATGGCTTTTTCGGTAATTAATTACTCATCAGCAGCACTAGTAACCCAAACATAGGAAATTCATGATTTCAAAAAATGTTTAAAACGCATAAAACCAAACGAAATCCGAATAATCAATTATACCAAATATAGCTAAGGACAAAACTACGATGGAGGGGGTTTATCCTTAGGTTTTAGAATTTACATAAATTTAGATAATGGTAATTGAGCAAAGTGTACACATGAGATATTATCTCATGTGCAAGTACACCATATCGAAGAAAAATAAAGAGCATACATCTCTAACACGGGGAATTGTTTTACCAACTTCCCCACTGCATTAAAAGACAAACCTCTGTATCAAATATTTTACGACGGGATATAGAGTAAATGAACATGAGACGATAACACATATATATTAACTCCAACTGCCATTATTTTAATGACCTGTATGACCATTTCGGAAATTAATTCCTCACCATTTTTTTTATTCTTTTAATTGTGATACATGTTTTTTCTTACATTGACAATAATAGTTTTATGAGGTTTCGGTAAATTTTATCTTAAATTATTTTTTAAGCAATTTTTATCGTGTTTTGAATTAAATCATCTTTTATTAATATTTCAAAATTTCTCAAGTTCGTATATTTTTTATGGGAGACTGACTTTTTATAGATAGGTAATTGTGTGATTGCATTTTAATTGCATTTTTAAGTATGTGTGTGTTTTAAATATTGTATCATGTTTGTATGTACAGCGCTTTGAGTATTGTAAATAGAGAAAGCGCTTTATAAATATTGTAATAATAATATTAATAATAACCATCTACTTAAGCTGTTTTTGCATTATTTTTTAGCATTTTGTGGTATCTGTCCCCTATCAGATCTTTGTATGTTTGATTTTTCGACTTCCAAAAGCTTGATTGGTAAATTGGCACTAGCGAGACATAAAATGGCGAAATATATTCATCTGTAAAATTTAATTTACTGTATTTTTTTTTCTTTCTTGGATAATCTTTTTTTCAGTATCTTTGGAATGTTGTCCGTGACGACCTTAGTTTTATCATTGCTATCACAATTGTTTTATTTATCCGCTTTTGGTCATTTGTTTTGATGTCCACTATATCAACATTTTACACAATCGACCGTTCACAATATTAATAGAATTACTCACGGCTTCTCTCCGCCATTATAATGGTAATGACTTAAATTTATCACGTTAGCTTTCGTTGATGAGATTAACGCTGACAATCAGGGCATTGAGTGTGTATGTGAATGTGTCAACTACTGTATGGATAGTTCTATTGCCAGAGTCGGTTGTATATATTCACAATTGTAACTGTCGATTTTAGCAGATATTTGCTTTCTACGTACAAAGCCATAGTTAAGGATTTGTATGTTTCAAATTAAAAATTTACTCTGGAGGACAACTCAAAAAATGTACATGTCATCCATAAAACCTTTACTTTAAGGAGGATCACTCCTAAATTTGAAAATAATTATATTATTATAGAATTTCAGATAAATGTGAAATTTTGTTAGATAATTGGAAAAGGAGTAATGAAAAAAAATGATATGTTTATAATCTCGATTTTGATATATAAGTGATTAAAAATTTAGCGGAAAACTGAACCCCTCTGAATTTTTATAGATTTTACGTTAGCAAGGTGTAACTATCAATAAGTGTGATAAAAATAAATACTACAATTTTATCAATTTTTTTTTTCAGAATATTAAAAAAGATGTATAAATTGAAATAATTGATAAAAATAAAAGTGTCCATCGACAAAAAAGTGTAATGCTTAATACCAAAACATAAGGACCTAGCCTCCTTTAAAACATTTATGATGCATGTAGAAGAGATTTAGCTAAACGTCCATATCAATTACCTCTATGACATATATAAAACCGATAGTGGAGTTGGTTCCGTGACCTATGTAAAACAGCTGTACCTCCGGGACATACATGAAACACATAAGCTATTCCTACAGGAAATATGTAGACAATTTATAATGCTGTGAATTTAGTTTTTGTATATGGCAATTTCGGCAACTCATGTCTCTTAATTGCAGATCAAATAAAACATTTGGAAATTCATAAACGGAAATGTGTGTAAATTAACAATGAAGGGATATGGAGTAAATGCAAATGAGACAAAATCTCTACAAATACGTGGTAAAACACAGCAATGGAACAACGCTTTTATTGTTGTTCTTCATCTTGAAGTCACCATGAGGCCTTCAACAATTAGCATTACTCATACCTCATAGTAAGTTCAAGACAGCCCCTAGCACCGATTTGAGCGGTATTCATTGCTAATTGCTGAGCAACGCTACATCCATGTCTTTTTATCCTTTGATAAAAGCTTATACAGAACAAAACACAAGTGGGAAAACCAAATGAGTTTTGTGATCAATTTTGGTTCCAATTGGATTAGTGGTTTCAAAGACCTGGACAAGTTGTTTCTGAGAACATCTTTGAATGTGTCTGAATGCATTATCCATTTGTTCCTATTTCAGACCACCTTTCAAAAATATTTTAGGTGGGGATTACCTGAACAATTTAGGTAATAAATACTGCTAAAAACATTTCGAAAAACCCTTCATAAATATTTGGACAGGGCTCTACTTATTAAGTAATGCATGCATACCGGGTATTTCTGAAGAAAACAAAACCTAAAATATGGCAGATTACCTTTTTTCTAAAATTTAAGTTTTCCTGTTTGGTGTGCATGGCAAATGAAAGCTGCCCATCTACTACGACAAATATAGGGTCACCATTCAAACCAAATTTGGGCAGAGGTTTCCCTTATAGGTTAGGCAATAAATATTACTGGAATTTAAACATTCTAAGCCCTCTTTTTTAAAAAAAAATTGGTTAAGGGTTCCCCTTATAATCCAGTTTATACATATTGCTTAAAAAGTAAATAAATTATGTAGCAGAATACTTTTTTTCTAAAATTTCAGCTTTCTTGTCTGGTTTCCATGGCAACTAAGAGCTCCACCATCCATTGCAATTCATATCAAACCACAATTCAAAAAAATGGGCAGGGTTCCCCTTATAAGTTAGGTAATACATATTGCTGAATTCAAAACATTCAGGGTTCCTCTTTTAAAAAAAGAAATGGCAGAGGTTGCCCTCATAAATTGCTGAAATCATGAAATGTTTGAATGGAAAATTAAGTTTAAAATATTCCATTTTAAAAATTTCCCTTTCTTTTTAAATTAAAGACACTCAACAAAAAGGGTGTTTATATACATAATTAGATGTTTGATATATAGTAGTATAGTTATAATAAGTTGTAGTAATAAAAAGGATATCAATCCTCGCACTTTTCTGAAGAAAATGTGGGGATATTGTTTTGGTCTTGTCCGTCTGTCTGTCCGTCGTCTGTCCGTCCGTTAGATGAACCTTGTTAGTCGAACTCCTTCCTCATTTTCTGATTTATGGATATAATTTTGTTAAAGAATTGTTGCATATAGTCTGCAGATGCGCAATAAGAGAGGCCCAAAATGTCAATTTTGATACATGTGAACTCCTCCTACATTTTTGAATTTATGGCTTTGATTTTGTTATAGAATTGTTGCATATAGTCTGCAGATGTGCAATAAGCTTTCGGATTTTTCATATTGGCCTTGGTGGAAACTAGAGACCAAAAGGTGTCGATCTTGACACATTTGAGCTTGTCAGTGGAACTCCTCCTACATTTTTTTATTTATGGATTTAATTTTGTAATAGAATTTTTGCATGTGGTCTGCAGATCCGCAATAAGCTTTCTTTTTTCATATATTGGTCTTGGTGCAAACAAGAGGCTACCAGACAGCTTTTTTTGACAGGACCATCTACCCACGTGCACGTTCGTGCCTAAAATTGGTTCTAATTGGACTAGTTATTTCTGGCGGCCATCTTGGATGAGGTACGGACCTGACGGATACCAATTTTGGTAGGAATCTTTTAAGGACCATTGTGACCAAGTTTGGTTATTATTGTACTGGTAGTTTCTGAGGGGAAGGTCTTTGAATGTGTTCTCCCTAGGGTCCAAAGATAAAACTACACTAGCAGATATGTTATGATCCTGTTTGGCCGTTTTGATCAGATCGTGATCTTGACAGGCTTAACGAAATTTTGTTAAGGCAGTGCAAAATTTTCAGTTGGTTTAAGATATATGTAATTGATTTCAAGACCGATCAAGACGTTTTAAATTAGTTTAATATTAAATAAGATCCACTTGTTAAATGTTCAAGAACGGGAAAGACGAGTTTATTTTGTTAAGATCAAACAAGATCTGGATTTGATCTTGTTTGGTCTGGACAAACTTAGCACATCTTGATCACCCTTGAACGCAGTTATCTTGTTTGATCTTGATAAATTGAACAGGTCTTGCTGTACCTTAAGGTTAGTAAGGAGAGCGGTCAGGTGATCAAACCATAAAAATGGCGAGAAAAAATTTAAAATGTCCAGAATGGAATTAAATTTGACAGGAATGTAACTGGGCATGTGTAGAAACGAACTTTGGTTTTAAAAACATCAAAGAGGCGCCATTTGCTATGGGAACAGAAAATGGCGGGAGATTTTCAAATCGCTCCAAAATGACTGAAATTTGACAGGAAGGTTACTTAGCATGTGTAGATACGAGTAGTGGTCTTAAAAATATCAAAATGGCGGCTGTTGCCATGGAAACAGCAAAATGGCGGGAAAAATTCAATTCCTTCGTATATGATAAAATATGGAAATAATCTTGAAATAATATAAGGTGAGAAAAAGGAAAATAATGATAAATCAACACAGTAAAAGTGCTGAAAGGGGAAACAAACTTTGATAAAAATAAGATAAAATAAAATAGAGATATAGTAGTGAAAAAAAGTAAATTATGTACACAAAGGGATGAGAAAAGTGGAAAAAATGATAGAATAAAACTTGAAAATTGTGGGAGGAGACAATTCACCCTAGAACGACAATAGCAGTCTCCCCCCTTCTAAACAATTAACGCAGACGTGATAGAAATACTGCCAGAACAAGCCACTGCTGATTTCCGTTTTATAAAGATCGGTCACTAGAAATTTGGAACAAGAAAATATGAGAAATATCAACTCATTCATTTAGTCAACGCCATCCAAAAAATATCTTTGTACAACATAATAGGTCATTCCGGTCAAAACGATGGCCAATTGGAAATACAAACTACTTCCGGCCCCGCATATGCGCTCCTTTATCTCTCTATAGGACTTCTGTGAGGCCACGTGTCGAACTATCATACAATATATCACAAAATTTGTAGATGAAATTTTTGTATTTATGATTAACGGTAGGCATGAAAGTATCCACTTCCGGTTTGACATGTGTAACCTACAACTTCCTGTTCTAGTCAAGTGAACACCATATACAGTCATATGACTATTTTAGTTTGGTATTTGTGCTACAAGCACAGCCGATGACATCACTTCCGGTTTTTGTTCTAGTGACAGGAAAATTTTCGGAAGGGAGGAGGGCAATGTTGTCAACTTTGAATGTTTGTAGGTTTCTTAAAAGCCTGGTTTCCTATACTGACTTTTTTTATATTTTGAAGATATTGTATAAAGGTATATATTTAAGCAAAAAAATGAAATTTTGAATTCGGAAGTTTTTCTGAATTTCACTTTTTATATCTCTCCAGGGGCAAAAAGTGATAAAAAATCTAATCTCAATGTGCACATAATTAGGAATATTAGTAAAAATAATTGATAAAAGTGGATGTATTTTTAGAAATACCTTTAAAACAACAAACACTCTTTTAACAAAAACAATATACATATGGTTTTTTATATGGTCAAAAGAGGGGTAAATGGGAATTCGGACCATTATTCAGGGGGAGATAACTTTGACCCCATGTATCTCAGAAAAACATACAATATTTTTACCATGGAAAGGGTATATATTCAACAGTAATATATTTAAAAAATAGCCATTTTGAATTCGGAATTATTTTTGGGGTCAGGTGTTCTCACTAACCTTAAGTGTATGTGTAGAACAGTAAATAGTTATTCCTTCAGGGTTTTTGTAGAGAAGATGATGTTAACATTTACCACTGAGCCGATGCCTCTGCTGGTTGACTGTACGTCCCGAGGATATTCACCAACACAGAAGCCAGTACTTCGGTGCTGGCCCGAAACCGATTTTGTTTAGAAACTTGCAATATCTAAATTTAAGAAAATTTTGTTTAAAACTAAGAGGTATCTCCCTCTCGCATAGCTCTGTCCTTAGCTGAATTTGACTTAGTATTTAGATCATATTGGTAATATGTTCTCTATCAGCTTTTACACATATTTCGGTATATGGATTTCCAAAAGTTTTGATTTGATCTGCACTGAAGAGACATAAGTTGTCGAAATTTGTTGCAGAAATTAGATTAACCGTATTTTTTTTATTTTGTAATTTAGAACATATAATTGTTACAAATGCATAACGTATGAAGAACAGCAGACAATGGTCACACTTCCATGACACACATGAAACAAATAATGGTCAAATAGTACACTTCCAAGATTCTAGTAAAACAGACAATGGCCACACTTCAACGACATTCGTGAAAAAGATAATGATGGTCAAACATTCGTGACGCACGTACAACAAATGACGGGCACAGTTCCATAACATCCTATAGTACCCAGCGAACCATGGCTGTGTTTTAGCTGAGGAGAGTCCTACCAGACCCCACAGCGACATTACGTGCCTCTGAATCTACGTTGCCCCAGCCTCTTTCTGGTATATCAAATGAAGTGTCAAGACGCATTATAATCAGCTTTCATATACCAGCGGAAATTACGAAGGATTAAAGACAAGGTAAGCTCCAATTATGATATTTGTCTTTGCGTTCAGTTTAAAAGTACGAACCGCGGGACTTTTAAGCTACTTTCGTGACCGTTCGCTAAAAATTTGTCAGCAATCTAGCTGGGAGCTGATATTGGTGAGAATGAATTAAGAAATAAAGATAGACTGGCTAGGGTTGATGAATTGATTAATGGGAGTAGAGCCGGCCGTCCCAGAGGGGGTGCTGACGGAGTCAATGGTGGACCTAGTGGTCCGTCCGGCGATACATCCCTGAGACCCCATCCACGAAGGGCTCTACCAAACATTAAAAACGGAGATTTTCAAGTTCCCACTCCCCTACTTACATAGATAAGTGCAGTGGGGAAGGTTGTGGGGAATTAGACTCCGGTTTTAGGGAAAATCCGTCCCAATCCCACAGGAGGGACTGGGCACCTAGATACAGGGATGCAGGTCCCTTGAGGTGAGGGCCCATCGTGACCTGTATGAGGCCCGGTCTGAAAGGGGCCCAGAAGTCGACATGATTATAAGAGTGACAGGGGTGCCTGGGCGAGGGGAGATGACAGGATAGGGGCCTTCCAATTTGACACACCTAGACTTTATAGGGAGCCCCACACTAGTGCTAGAGATAGAGTGGGTGGAGGATCCCAGAGTAAAAGCCGTGCGATGAGTCTTGACACCCTCCCAGGGGACCTGCTAGAGATTATAGCCCTGAATATGAATTCTTGGGGAGAGCACCACACAGGGAGAGAGGGGAGAAGGGTGGGAAGAATTCTGCCCTGCCCAAAACATTAAAGTATGACGGAAAGAGAAATTTGCAGGCCTTCTATGCCAAGTTCTCCCTGTATGCCGAAGTTAGTCAATGAACCCCTATGGAGTGCAAGGATCAGATGTGCCGGTGCCTCGATGGCAAGGCAAGCGAGTTCTACGCACACCTAGTGGAGAGAAATCAGCACATGGCATACGAAGACCTTGTGCGCAAGCTCGAGAAGAGGTTCGGATTTAAAGAACTACCCGAGACTGCACAGTTCCAGTTCCAAAACGCGAAACTAAACACCTGAGGAATCTTTAGAGGACCTGGCTGACCGTGTGCTGCCCTGGCCACCAAGGCCTTCTGCAATCTTCTGGAAGACCATATGTATCAGCAGGCAGTCATGAGACTGTACCAAGGTGCTGCTGTTAAAGAAGCGGGCAGCTATGCATCCACTATAAGGTCCGCAAATATTGAAGAAGCAGTGGACAAGATAAGGTGGCACCAGCGCAACCACCAAGTCATATACGGCCGGGGCAGCAGACGGGAGGTAAAATGTGTCAGCCCAGACACAAGGCATTTCCATGATGAACCCGACGCCGTCTGTTCTGCTTTCAGTCATTCCCTCAAGGGGTAAGACAGACGAAGGTTACGGAGGAAGGATAGAAAAAGAGAATAAGAAAGAAAAATTGGACAGATGGCAGGACAAAATTGAGGGACTTTCTGGGCAGGTAGAAAGCCTCTCGGGTAAAATCCCAAAGTTAGTGGGGCGTCTCTTGGGTATGCAATGGTTGATGCAGCCACAAGGGGAGAATTACTAACTGCACATACTGCCACTCGAGAGCAAATACTCTGTGTGATCAACTTGTCGGATCACTCAGTAAAAGTCCCATTGGCGGAAGAGTGCTTAGATACACTAGTTGGTAAAAACTGGTTCTAAAATCTCGATGCTAACTCGGCCTACCGACAGTTAAAAATTTAGGAGTCTGATAAGCCCAAGACAGCCTTCATGACAAAGTACGGGCTGTTTGAGTTCGCCCGGATGGCCTTCAGACTCTGTGAGCACCTGCTACGTATGCCAGGGTAATCAACCTGGTCTTGCGGGGATTGACCTGAAAAGTGGCCCTGGCTTTCCTGAATGACTTCCTGGTGTTAGGGATAGACTTTGATAAGTATAATGACTGATCTGAGGGAGGTGTTTGAGCGATTTAGGCAATATGGGTTGAAACTCAAACCGAAAAAATGTGATCTGTTCCAAAAACAATTTTAGTTCCTTGGGAGGGTAGCGGACCAGACGGTATGACCATTGGCCCAGGATTCCTCAAAGACATTGAAAACTTGCCTAGGCCCACTTCATTGAAGGAAGTTGAGAGATTTTTAGGGTTCGCCAATTACCACCGTGTATTTATCCAGCAATTCACCCATTTGGCTCTCCCCCTACAGTTCCTAACTGGTAAGAGACCCTAACATTGGGCCAAGAACAACAGGAATCATTTGAAAAAATGAAGCACATTCTAATGTCTGCACCTACCTTGGCCTTACCTAATGCCAAAGACCAATTTATTCTTGACACGGACGCCTCCGATCATGCAATTGGGGCGGGGCTGATACAAGTGCAGAATGGCCTAGAAAAGGCCATCGCATATGTCAGCTTCACCCTAACCCCCGAACAACAAAGATATTGTACTGCCCGCGAGGAATTGTTGGCTATGATCTGTTTCACCCGTTTATTCAGACTTTACCTTTGGGACACAGTCTTACAGTCTTTAAACTCGGTTAACCAGGTCAGACTGCTTTGGTCTGTCCAGACCACAGCAGTCTGACCTGGTTAACCCAGTTGTAAGAACCCCAGGGCAGTTGGCCAGGTTGAGCCAATATGATATAGAATTCAAGCACCGACCTGGGGCTAACCATATCAACGCCGAATGACACAGGAAGGCCCATGCCCAGAATATAGTTCAAACTCGATGCCGCCCTGACTAATGTGGATGGTGTAGATATTGTGCCAATGCCCATACCAACTGGGCCAGTTTTTCTCAAGTTGTAAACGATGTGGTACCCTTTGTCCAGAGACGACCAGTGGCCCTGGAAGTGTAGGGGGAGATCAAGAGGAGTCCGTAGTACTTTCGGGGATGTCTGTAGGTCAGAGCAGGGAGGAGCTGTGTATCGAATTTAGCCACCCAGAGTAGGTGCAGGTCCAGGTCATGGGAGCCGATGAGGGGATATCTCTGGGGGTAGGGGAATTGACAAAGCTAATTGAGATGCAGAAAATAGACCCTGGTTTTAGATGGGTGGTAAAGTAGAGGGTGCATGATGAGGAGCCGCCAGAGGGAGACCTGTTCGCCAGTAGCCCAACTGTCAAATTTTATTGGGTGAACAGGGAGACATTTGTGTTGGGCACGGATGGAGTGTTGTACCTGGACCGAGCAGATGGTCGAAGGAGGGTTGTCGTGCCAGGACGACAGCGTAAAAAGTTGTTCGCTTGGCTCATGATTTACCCTCCGGTGGACATCAGGGAATAGAAAGGACCCTATCAAGTTTAAAGGGTGGATTCTTTTGGAAGGGTATGAAAGCAGAGGTTGAGAGGAACATTACAGGGTGCTCGCAGTGCAACCAAAGTACGAATGCCACAAGGAAAGCTAGGTACCCCTTAATATCCTACCATGCAGGGGCACCGATGGAGAGGGCGCATTTAGACCTTGTCGGCCCATTGCCTAAGTCAAGGAGAGGGAATGAACACATCCTGATGATGACAAATTTAGCAAATGGGTGGAGTGCATTCCTCTCCCTTCCTCAAATGCGAAGAACACTGCCAGGGCTGCAGTGAACGAGGTTTTTAGCAGGTTTGGGTGCCCCTTTCAGGTTTTTTCAAACCAAGGGAGAAACTTCGAGTCCCATTTGTTTAGGGCGATGTGTGACCTATTACACATCCACAAGTCACGTACGACCCTTACCGCCCATCGACCAACGGTCAGGTTGAGCGTTGCAACCGGACATTGTTGGCCGCCGTTAGGGGTTTTGTAAGCAAAAATCACAAGGGGCTCTCCGGGCGTCCGTTAATAAAAGTACTGGATACACCCCCAAACGAATTGATACTCGGTCGTGAAGTGAATCAACATGTGTAGTTAATGTATAGGTGCCCAGGGGCCACAGAGGAGAAGGGGGTGGATCAGTATGTGGCCACCTATAGGAGGCCCTGCTGACCGCCCACAAAGTGCCAGGGGTAACCTGAAGGCTACCCAAAACATAATGAAAAGGGACTATGACTTGAAAGTCCTGAAATAACTGTATCAGGTAGGGGATATTGTGTATATCCAAATACAGCGGTCGTTGAAGGGAAATGTAGGGGATTAAGTCCACCCTTGAAGGGTCTTGGTGTTGTTGTAGAGAAACTGTCCCCTCCCTATATAAAATCAAATGTAAGCAATTCCTCTTCACCGCCAATCATGACAGGTTCAAACTGTGTACCGACACAGAAATTCCAACCTGGGTAAGAAAGGTTAGAGAACACCTGCAGTCTGGAGGGGTTGGGCAGAGAGAGGGAAGCCGGCCCAAGAAACCAGTTGGGGAAGCAATATTACACCTGTGGGGGCAAAGATGATCGGCTTATGGTTATGTGCGATGGTTGCAAGGAGTGGTTCCATGGACTGTGTTACCTGTTCCATGGACTGTGTTACCTTAGTGTTACCTGAGATAAGGCCGAGCAGCTGGACACCTCCAATTGTCCGGGATATTCTACCTTGTCTTTGACACAAGTGTCCACCCTCTTCATGCACCCCCATATCTATTTTTCAGATAAGGGCGGAAAAAAAGAAAAAAGATCTATTTCTAAATCCACGTTTCCCCAGGCTCTTTCTGGTGTATCAACTGAAGTGTCAAGACGCATTATAATCAGCTCTCATATACCAGCGGGAATTACGAAGGATTAAAGACTAGGTAAGCTCCATTTATAATAATCCGGATAACAGATAAAGATGGTCATTGCCTACATAGAAATTCAAGGGCTACACTTTCATAAAATAAGAACGCATATAAACTTCAAAGAAAACTCATTGTAAGTAATAAATATAGTACAATTAAATTTCATCTAATTTCTATGTATTGTTATAAGATGTAACTATATAACTTCATCTTCAAGTCACCATGAGGCCTTAAACAATGAGCATTGCTCATACCTCATAGCAATGCCCGAATGGCACAGTATATAAACCCTGTCCCGTTCTCAAAGAAAATTAACATTGCCTTACTATTCAAATCATGCAATATTGTCATAGTATATAAACCCTGTCCTGGGGTTACAATATATAAACCGTGCTCAAAGTATATAAACTCCGACTGAAACAACTGGTAAAATAAAATTACGACAAAGTTAGACCACTTTTAATAGTCAAATACAACAAATGGGATGACTTGGTGTTGGGAAAGTGAAACGGAACGGACTACCTATCTAGTAGGAAATGGTAAATGAAAGGATATGGAGTAAATGCACATGAGAGTATATTTAATGAAAAAACTTTAGTAAGCATGCGCACATATTCCACATATGCTTTATTGGAGGAATATAATTTTGTATTAGGGAACTCGCAAATTATACATGTAAAATGTTAATATCCATTTTAGGATGTTCACATTCGTATGTCCAACACTGATTGTAGCATTGCAAAATGAAAAAGGTATGAATATCAACTGACAAATAGTACTATCAAATGTAAAACATATTCTGGTTTTAGAATAGTTACATTGAAAAGATTATGCTTCGTTTTTAAACTTAAAAATAATTCCCATTCGAATACTACTTCTAAAAAGTCCCACACATAAGATGGCTGTAAACTATGCACATTTGCATATAATAACCGTTAGTTTCCACAATATTAAAGCAATTCAAATAAGTGTTGTCAGAAGAAATGTACTTTCAAGGTGATATTTTGAAGTGGAGAGAATAAAAAAAAATACAGAACAGCATTTTAACTGAACACTGAAGTCCAAAAATTCCAACAAAAGTCATGGATTCAATATCACGGCATAGTGAACATCATCTCCAACAATCTTACCAAATACCAAAACAATCTGCGATGTAAGAGGATTTGCGCTCCATAGAACAGGACTGGAGGACGGGCAGGCCAAAAACATTTTACCTTTTGTCATTTCTGAATGTGAAGTTAAGAAAGTCAGTAAATCGGGTCAGTTATAACACTCATTTGGCAATGAGGCTTACCGGAGTGAAAGGTGTCTGAGTATATGTAATGTAAAAACGCACATCTTCATATGGTGATCCAACTTTGTGTCAAGTTTCATGAACTTCTGATCATGCATCCTTGAGAAATAGACTGGACAACTTTTGGCTTGAATAATAAAGAAAGAAAGAAAGAATAGTAATAAGAAACGGAAGGAAAACAATATGTCGTCCCGACTTCGTCGTACCTAGAAATCAATTTTCGTTGAAATCTGACAAAGTTGAATTTTGACGTATTTTGGTGGCCATTTTGGAAATGGCTGCCATTTTCAATTTGATGATTCCATTCTGTTCGCAGTGTCATAATGTACCTAGAAATCAATTTTCGTTGAAATCTGACAACGTTGAAATTTTTACGTATTTTGGCGACCATTTTGGAAATGGCGGTCATTTTGAACAAAAAATATTAAAATGCAAATGTTGATCCAACTTTGTTTGAAGTTTCATTAAGTTTTGATCATGCATCTCTGAGTAATAGACTGGACAAATTTTGGCTGGAATAATAAAGAATAATAATAATAAGAAGAAACGGAGGAATAACAATATGTCGTCCCGACTACGTCTGGGGCAGCCAATTTGAAGATTCCACCTTGTTCGAAATATCAAAATCTACCTGGAAATCAACTTTTGTTGAAATCGGAAAACGTTAAAATTTTGACGTACTTTGGCGACCATCTTGGAAATGTCAGTCATTTTGACAATCTTTTTTCCACTGCATCTTGTTTGGGGTGTCAATATCTGCCCATATATCAATATTCTTTGAAATCAGATGAAACTGAAAAAAAATTACGCATTCTGACAGCCATCTTGGAAATGGTGGCCAATTTGATTTTTTTTTTTTTTTTCGCATGATTTCCTTCATCTCAATTTATTGAACATTTATGCAAAATATGATCAAATTCTGCCATGCAGTTCCCGAAATATTGATTAAAGTTGATATTTTTTTTTACATATTTTGGCGGACATCTTAAAAACGGCGACAATCATGAAAATTTTTTCACATCATTTCCTTGCTCTCATCTTATTGAACATTTATACAAAATATGAACAAATTTTGCTCAGCAATGCCTGAGATATTGAATCCTCGAATTTTAACGTAAAATGGCGACCATCTTGGAAATAGTGGCCATTTTGAAAAAATTTGCCGGTACATGCACAGCTTCTCATGGTGGTCCAACTTGTGCCAAGTATGAATGAATTCTGTTCAGGCATCTCTGAGAAAATACGCGGACAAAAATCCTTGGAAGAAAGAAAGAATAATGAACAATAACAAAGCAACGGACGAAAAACAATATGTCGTCCTTACTACGTCTCGGGCGACATAATCATCCAAATGAATCTTAGCAATCAACATATAATGGAGCAAAATTCATCCTCCTGGCTGAATTTTATCAAAAGTTGGATAAAATTATTACGATTTTTTTTAAAAATGACCTTAAAAAAATAAAATCTAAAAGGTATATCAGTTTTCCGAAAGATAAAGCATGCAATCCCTCTCCAGTGATTCTGGTTTAGGGAAATGACAAGAATGTACAAATACAATGCAAAAACATTGCAGTAAATTTAATGAAATTCTATATCATGAAAAGCTAAAATCAAAACAGTTTTAAAAGTGGAAATGCAATGAAACTTGATATAAACAGTGAAAGGATATAGAATAAATGCACATGAGACAAAGTCTATTCAAGTAAATTGCAGCCAAACAATGGAACAACGTTTTTATTGTTGTTCTGCATCTCGAAGTCACTATGAAGCCTTTATCAATGAGCTTTCTCATACCTCATAATAAGTTCAAGACTGTTCCTAGTACCGGTTTGAGCGGAAGTCATTGCTAACAGATATAATTAACTACTGCATCCTGATACAGTATAAAGGACTGCTGATACATTGTCATTTTTAATCGTAAAAATGTTAATGCCAGAAAAGTGAAATCTTATCAAGATGAATCTGTAAAAATAATTGGTCCTTCCTAACTAACTATTTCTAAATCAAGTTTTTACTATGCATGTGTATGACAAATAAAACAGGGGAATAAACATACTTTGCATTTCTCTACAGAATGATTGTCTCGGGTTTTCGAATTGCATAAGTTGTGAAATATTTGGTTATTTTGGTCCTTATCTACAAGAAAGCTAAATTTTGAGGTCACAGTTACAAGTATGAAATAGCCATCCTTAATTTTGAATTGACACTGTTTATAAGAATATTTCCTAAATAAACAATTAAACTGCATAACATTAAATTGTAAAATTTCAATGAAAGCAGTTAAAAAATGGGTTCAAAATGTATTTTCAAAATGTAGTTTTTTAATAGGGAAAAAATCTTGTGTGCGAGATCTGGTAATTGATTTAAATTTTGTATACTGACAATAAATCCTTTTCTTTAGATATTTATTTAATAACATCAACATCTTCCCAGAAAAAATGTAATATTCTGTTTAATCAGTGATTTTGTAAAATCTCTATCAAGATTTTCAGGAATTTAATAAAATCACTAAAATTGTCAGTGGTTTTACAAAATCAATAATTATTTCAGGGATGATTTTACAAATTCACTGTAACATATATACTGAAAATACATCACTCATTTTTACGTAAATACTACATCAACTTGTAATAAGTACTTTACTGTTGGTTTAAACCAATAAATAACCTCAGCCCTATTATCATGGTCTTCACACGACTACTCTATCTTCTGTTAGCCATTACTTAACAAGACCACATTGAAGATATATCAGACTGGCCTCCATTATATTGATTATGAACTTCCAGTACTAGTGGACAGACAATGTTCCCTGACAAACTTCAATATTCATTATTATGAACACAATTTTTTACAACAATGCCTTCATTTCTTGTTTTTGTCAAACATTTGCTGTCTCGGTCAACAAGAATCGTAATGCTATATATTTTAATGGTCCTGCGTAACAAAAATGAAAACAGTTTGGCCATACAGCTCATTAAAATTATTGCAGTTGGAGTTAACATATGTGTTATGGTCTCATGTTCATTGACTCCATATCCTTTCGTAAAATATTTAATACAGGAGTTTGTCTTTTATTGCAGTGTGGAGTTGGTAAAACAATTCCCCGTGGTAGAGATGTGTGCTGTTTATTTTTCTTAGATATGGTGTACTTGTACATGAGATAATATCTCATGTTTACACTTTGTTCAATTACGATTATCTAAATTTATGTAAATTCTAAAACCTAAGGATTAACTCCGTCTATCGTAGTTTTGTCCTAACCTATTTTTGATATTACTGATTATTCGGATTTTGTTTGGTTTTATCCGAAATGGCCATACAGCTCATTAAAAATATTGCAGTTGGAGTAAACATATGTGTTATGGTCTCATGTTCATTTACTCCATATCCTTTCGTAAAATATTTAATACAGGAGTTTGTCTTTTATTGCAGTGTGGAGTTGGTAAAACAATTCCCCGTGGTAGAGATGTATGCTCTTTATTTTTCTTAGATATGGTGTACTTGTACATGAGATAATATATCATGTGTTCACTTTGTTCAATTACTATTATCTAAATTTATGTAAATTCTAGAACCTAAGGATTAACTCCGTGCATCGTAGTTTTGTCCTAACCTATTTCTGATATTACTGATTACTCGGATTTTGTTTGGTTTTATGCATTTTAAACATTATTTGAAATTATGGATTTTCTTTGTTTGGGCTCTAGTGCTGCTGATAAGGAATTAATTTCCGAAATGGCCATACAGCTCATTAAAATTATTGTAGTTGGTGTTAACATAGGTGTTATGGTCTCATGTTCATTTACTCCACATCATTTCGTAAAATATGAAAGTCATTAGAACTTGGTAGCTAGTATACATCAATACATGGTACACTACAAGACCAGGATGTTGCTTGGTATACTGCAAGACCCGGAGTATAAGATGTACATCGGTGGTTTGTATACTGGAAACCCGAGGATATAAGCAGTACATTGATACCCGGTATACTGCAAGACCCCGAGATTATATTTATATCTCAGTGTCTGGTACACTGCCAGATCCCAAGGGTATCAGCAATTCTATGGTACCAGTTATACTACTAGACCAGAGGAATTAGCCTTTTAAACGATACCTAGTAATAGAGGTAATAAGCTGTACCTTGGTTACAGTTTACTACCGGCCCCGACAACATTAATAGTGCTTTGGTACCTGATTCGACTACTTTGTTGTTAGTATACTACAAGACTACGAAGTTTTCAGCGACACTTCTGTGTCTGGAACATTACAAGACTCGATGGTATAAGCTGTACGCTAGTTTGTTGTATACTGCAAGAGCGGGGTTATAAGCTGTGCGCCGATTCCCTGTATGCTGTTGAACCCGAGGATAATGGAAGTTTGTTGATACCTGGTATACACAGATATTGCTAGATCCAAACGGAATCAGCTGTGCTCTGTGACCAATATACTTCAAGATCCAAAGGACAATAGTAATACATCGATACTTCAGGCCCCCAATATTGCAAGACCACAAACATCTTAGTAGTAAATTGATGTATTGCATACTGGAAGACCAGTACTTCTGTGCCTGGTATACTGCAAGCCGTTAGGTATGCAGAAAACACGCGATTGTCTAGGCTGTACTTCGATAAGTGGTATGTTGCAAGATTCCTGGGGTATAAGTAGTGCATCAATACATTGTATACTACAAGGCCCCGGTATTACAGGAGCATAAGGGTATAAGTAGTAAATGGATATCAAGTACATTGAAAGATCAAGAGGGTATAAGTTGTTCCTCTTAGACTAATATACTGCAAGACCCAGGTTATAATTTGTATATCGATGCTTTCTATACTGCAACACCCGAGGGTAATAGAATATTTATTTATTTCCAAATTAGGTTTACATTTAACAATCATAATTTGATACAAACATACTAATACACAATTGGACAATTTATAAACAAGCAATATTAATAATAATAATAATAATACTGTTCTACAATGTACAAATTGCATTTGCCTTATTTTAAATCTTCTTGATTACTTGACTCATGTAGTCTAGAGATGTTGAGTGACCTGTAAGATTTAATCAGTATTATTTCATGAATTAGTTGGTCGTTTAAGTGCATCAGACACCAAGGGACATGAAAATAATTCAAGATCTCATAAACCTCTTCGTTTCTGATACAGAAAAAACAAGGGGTATAAAGAGAACAGAAAAAGAAAAAAGTCCACAGGTCACTTAAATGCTTCAGACACCAAGGGACAGTGCTCAAGGTCTATGGACATGAATATATTTAAGATCTCATATACCTCCTCGTGTCCAAAGCAGAAAAGCAACATAAAAGGAATTAATAAGAAAATATTTGTTAAGCTGCATCGGACACCAAGGAACATTGCTCAAGATGCATGGACATGAAATAATTCAGATGTCACGTATCGCCTTGTGCCTGATGCAGAATAACAAACAAAATATGACTCACATCTGACAATGTTTTTGTTATTAATTGGCAAATAACATTATTTACAATTTTATATATATATATATACATATTTACTTATAGCAATTAGAATGTCTTTATTCTCTGTGATCATTAACAATATTGATTTTTCCTTCAAATTTAGATTTACAAAATAAGGGAAGTTTTGAATGATATCATCGTAGAGCTTCTCACGATCATCAATTTAATTTCTGCATTCAAATAAGAAATGATATTCGTCCTCTACATTCCAAGAAGTACAATTAGTACATGGTCTGTCATTAAAGAGGGTACCCTGATATCGACCTGTTTCAATTCTCAAGTGATGAGAAGATATTCTGAATTTGGTAAAAGCTCTCCTTTGCTCAAAATTACCTATAATAGATAAATATTTTTCTAAGCAGTACATTGACACATAGTATATTGCAAGATCCTGAGGGTATAAGTAATGCACCAATGCCTGGTATACTGCCATAACTTTAGGGTATCAGTAGTACTTGGGTACCTAGTATTCTGTAAAATCTCGAGTTTGTAAACCGTACCTCGGTGCCAAGTATTCTGCAAGACGCCGAAAATATATGTAGTGTTTTGGTATCTGATTTGCTACGAGATCAAGAAGGTTCAAGATGTACTTCTGTAATTTGTTACCATAAGATTAGTCGGTGCTAGGTATATCAGAAGACACAAAGGTTTAAGCAGTATTTCAGTGCCTTGTATATAGCGTTCCAGAGCTGACTTTAAGCTATACTTCAGTTCATGGTATTCCTCTGTGCATGGAATACTGCAAGACATTGGGTGAAGTCAGTAGTCCCTTGGTAACTAGTTTACTGTAAAACACCGAGGATATTAACAATTCTTTTGTGCCTGGTTTTCTGCAAAATCCCGGTGGTATCAGCAGTACCTCTTTGCCTGGTATACTAGAGCCCTGTGGGTATAAGCGTAACGGTTTATAGTATCCACCGTGAAATAAGTTCCAAAGGAACATATTTCATAGCTCACCTGGTAAAATAATCTCCAGTTTGAAAGTATCCTGGTGAAATAATCTCTGGACGGAAGAAATCTCATAGATATAGCAATAATATTTGTTCCATTTGGAACCTATTTCACAGGATACTATTTTGGCTTACATTAGCAGTACTCATTTTCCAGGTATACTGCAGGACCCTAAGGTATTAACAGAAATTAAATACCAGCTGAGAAAATATGTGTTAATTTTACATTTCTATTGAAATTTATTACGTACAGATAAGGTATATCCATTGTAATTTGTAAACGTTCGATATTTCCAGTCAGTTCTTTTAAAATCCATGTTTATTATTGAATAATAAAAAAGTATTGTTTTTCGCCGGTGTTCCAGTGTTAGGATAGAACGTGTAAGGATCGGGGTTATCTTCATGGGAGGTAGGCTCAAAGAATGAAAATGTCCAGAGTTGGTGTTTTTTTTTTATTTTATTTTTTTTTTTCGTTGCTAAGTTCTTAGTATGAACACTGTTTTGATAAATACCATTTATTTGAACAATCTACTTTTAGTATCAGAAACAATGTATTAGATACATTTAAATGTACACGGATTTTTAGAAAGCAACGTATGAGGGAAAAATGAACTGCTCATGGTCTTCGAAAAATTCTGATACAATTTTTGGAAATAAAATATAGCAAATGAGCTGAATTTTAATGTATGATGATATGACCGTATCATTTTGCCCTTCCGTAAATTGAAATAGATTTTATATTTTAATTTAAGTTTAATTAATATTTTGTTCATTTCATTTTTCTTAACAATAAGTTTTGAAAATAATTATTGATTAGATGTTTATTTCATTTGTGTTTTGTCGATTTCATTTATTTATTTCATTTTAATAGACAAATCCTCGATTTCACTGTTACATGTATTTTACACAAGTATTGTTTATTTTGTTAAACCGTGAATATCTTTCGGATAAAATGTTTCAAAAGGTTATGTCACAAAGACGTTTATTTAATTCGTTCAATTATCACTTATTGTTAATCTGTCAAACCGAAACGGACAATGTTTAAATAACGATTTTTTCTTAAGTAACGGATTATCCGACTTTTAGTCAAATTACACTTTTGGATAAAACTGTAAAAAGTAATTTTATTGGATAACCTAGGTTTCGCTCTTTCCTGTCAATCAATTTCTAATCTTTTCTAATCATTATTGTAATTTTTATGAAATATATTATTGTTAGATTATTGTTGACTGTTGAAATATACAGATGTGAAATAAAATATGGAAACTTTATTCAGCGACTTCGAATCTATGTGAAATACCAAGCTAGTTCCCCAGAAACAGAAACTGTGTGATTCGGGTACAAAAACATCCGGTCATACTTGGTGGAGAACCCGGGATCCCAAATAGTGTACCTCTCGTTAAGCAAAGTGGAGAAAAAGACTATGTAATTTATACCATATCCGTAAAATAAAAGGAACGAAATTGTCAATAAATTTCGGCCTTAAAATGAAGCGTAAAAAGCGAAAATGGACTTGTTTGTGTATTCAATTGTAAGGAACACATGTTAAGTGTGAGATTTTTCTGTACAGCCAAGATCAAAGAAAATGGATTTTTCAAAATTTGCACCGGCTAAGTTCAAAGGTGACTTTACGGAAAATGCTGAACGTTGGATCAAGAATTATGAACATTTCGCAGATCTTAGCAACTGGGACGAAAGAGCTTTTTGCAACGCATTTCCGTTGTTCCTTGAAGATGACGCACAAATTTGGTTTTATGGACTTTCACATTATACATCGAATCATAGACAGTTATTGATATCGGAATTTTTACAAAAATATAAGTATTCGTTTGGACAAAAGTTTAAAAGCTGAATTGACTTCCGCTATTTAAAGCAAAATGACACAGAATCTGTAGCTAATTTTATAAATCGCGTAAATTCAATTTCGGACCAATACCATGCAAGTGAAAAAGAAAAGATGGAAAAATTACGCGACGGATGTAGACCGGAATATAAAGATCTGTTTCAAAAGGAACCCGCAACTCTGAATGAAGCAGAAGAACTTCTAAGATCGACAGAAGGTATGAGAATGGGAGCCGATGTCATGATGGACAATATGTGGATGAAGTTACAACCGTCAATCGAAAAGTTGAGACAACTCGCATCCCAGACGAATAATATCGGAAGACAAAACAGTGCGCCTATGTACCAGTGCTCAACTACAGTGCAGGGAACAAGAAGACGAAGAACTGGTGCCCTGAGAAGAAGAAATCCGTGTTTCCGATGTGGTGAGTGTAATCATTTAGCTTCTCAATGTCGTTTTATTAGGGTTAAGTGTCATAATTGTAAAGCCATTGGCCACATAGCAAAAATGTGTAGATCGAAGCGAAAACCTTACATTTCGGCGCAACCATCAAAATTAATTTCGGCTTCAAATATAAAACACCAAAAAGATTCAAATTATATAAAAATTCGGGTTGCAAATCATTCGGCACTGGCCATGGTTGATTCAGGGGCACACATAAGTGCAATTTCGGCAGAATTTTATCATGCACATTTGCAAAATAAATATCCACTTGAAAAGGCATTTTTAATTGCAAATGGAGTAAGCGGAACATTATTAAAGACAAAAGGTAAAATTAACGTCACTGTTGAAATAGGCAGACTATTTATACAACAAACATTTTATGTTTTCCACAATTTCAACCATTCTATTATTCTTGGTCTCGACTTTCTGAAGCAGCAAAAAGCCAATTTAAATTTTGAGGATAATTCACTCATTTTACAGTCAGGAATGACTCAGGTACCGCTTGTTAGTAATTTCAGTACCGATAGCAGTATTTGTTTTATTTCTTTAATCCAAGATGAAATAATACCCCCAAGATCAGAAGTTGTTGTCCCAATCAAAACAGTCGATAAATCGATAAAATCAAAAGTGGGTTTAATCGAACCCAACCCCGCCCTGATAGATAAACAAAGTGTTGTTGGTGCTTCGTGTTTAGTAAATGTCATAAATAATAGGTCATTTTTACAAATATTAAATCCGACGAACGCAGAAATAAAACTTACAACAAGTACAAAACTAGGCAAACTTTGTGAAATCCATACTGAATCTATAACAAGAGAAATTAAAGATGATAGTAAAATAATTGCTAATATCAATACATTGCAAAACAAGCAAAATAAAACTGATAAATACATAGACATAGCGAGACAACTTAATTTTGACCTGTCAAAGTCTGACTTGACGGAAGACCAGAAACTTTCACTGATGTCATTGTTAGGAATGAATCGTGATGTATTTGCAACAAACCTCTCAGAACTTGGTTGTACAGATCTCTACCCGCATCGAATAGATACAGGTCAGGCGAAACCGATACAACAGCGCGTTTACAGAGCTACACCAGCAGGCAAGAAAGAGATAAGCAAACAAGTGAAGGAAATGGTAGAGCACGGTATCATCGAACCATCGCAAAGTGAATGGCAGAGCCCTGTTGTTTTAGTTAGGAAAAAGAACAATGAGTTTCGTTTTGCCGTAGATTACCGGAAACTGAATGAGCTGACGGAAAAGAAGGTATTTCCTCTACCTAGAATGGAAGATATTTTAGACACACTAGGCGAGGCCAAGGCGAAATACTATTCCGTAGCCGATATGTTCCATGGTTATTGGCAGCAGAAGCTCCACCCGGAAACAAAGCACAAATCAGCATTCACTTGTCACGAAGGTGTCTTCGAGTTTAACAAACTTCCATTCGGATTAAGCAATAGTCCACACTCTTTTCAACTTGCCTTATCTGAGGTTCTAAGAGGCTTGAATTGGAAAATAGCCCTAATTTACATGGACGACATTTTGATATTTTCTAAAAGTTTTGAAGAACACCTGGCTCATCTGAACGCACTTTTTCAAAAGTTAAGAGAAGCAAACTTACGCCTTAAACCATCTAAATGCCGTTTTGCCGCTAAACAAGTAAAATTTTTGGGACATGTATTATCAAAAGATGGCATAGCTGTAGATACAACAAAAACTGACGCGGTAAGGACCTTCCCTACGCCACAGAATGCAACAGATGTAAAATCATTCATAGGTTTGGCCTCTTTCTACAGACGATTTGTCAAGGCAAAGGATTTTCAAAAATTGCAGCACCGTTGCATAGATTGCTAGCAAAGGGAGCAAAGTTCATCTGGAGCAAAGATTGTGAAGCAGCATTCCATGAACTTAAACGTTTGTTGATCACTGCGCCAATACTTGCATTCCCCGACTTTTCTAAAGAGTTCATTTTATATACAGATGCATCCCGACAGGCCATAGGTTATGTACTTGGACAAAAAGACAAAAAGGGAAGAGAACAAGTTATTTCTTATGGCGGACGAGCGCTAAAATCTGCAGAGAAGAATTACGCAATAAGGGATCTAGAACTACTTGCACTGGTTGAAGGCGTTAAACATTATCACGTGTACCTTGCCAATAGAAAATTTATAATATATACCGACCACAAGGCCCTGCAGTATTATCAAAAAATATCAAAAGAGCAGAACACAGGAAAACTAGCTAGGTGGACAATGTTCTTACAAAGTTACAATTTCGACATCATTTACAAGAAAGGTTGCAGTCACGGAAATGCTGA
Source organism: Modiolus philippinarum (assembly GCA_002080025.1). NCBI lineage: Eukaryota > Metazoa > Mollusca > Bivalvia > Mytilida > Modiolidae > Modiolus > Modiolus philippinarum. The sequence goes on along the minus strand of MJUU01055549.1, from coordinate 108,966 downwards.
CGCGCTGAGCAGAAGGAGCTATGAGGAAGTCAAACAACAGGCAACCAGTGAGACTGTTTCAACTCAAACTGAGCCACACTATGCCGACTTTAACCCTAAAGCGTCACTTTCTGAAATTACAACAGTTCCACAAGACAAGCTTATAGAAGACCAGTCGAACGACGAAGATTTCAAAGACATCCGCTCTTATTTGATACATCGAGAAATACCGGATAACAATAAAAAGGCCAGAAAAATAAATCTTGAAGTTCAAGATTATATCTTAGAGGATGGTGTACTATTCCACTTGTGGTATCCAAAAGGTAAAGGTCACAGAGCAGACAGGATCGTGAAACAACTGGCCGTGCCACATACTCTCCGCGACGACATACTAAAGTCATACCATGATCAATTGTTAGGAGGTCACCACGGAAAGGAGCGTACATACCAAACAATGAGATATAAATGGTTTTGGCCTTCGATGTACAGCAACATATCATCGTATGTCCAGTCTTGTATAGAATGTCAAAAGGCAAAGCTTGACTGTCACAAGAAACCGTTGCCTCTGCAACCATTGTCAGTCCTTGATGTGTTCCGACGGGTACATATGGATATACTCGGACCATTAAGGGCAAGTTCGGAAGGCTACACCCATATCTTGTTAATAGTATGTTCCTTTTCCAAACATGTAGAAATCTTCCCACTGAAGTCTACTTGTGCCAAGCAAATAGCAAACGTATTTTACAACGAATATATTTGTCGATACTCTGCTCCTGATGCTATTTTAACAGATAGAGGACAGAATTTTCTATCAAATGTTATCAAGGAGGTGTGCAAAATATTCGAAATCAAGAAGATGAATACAAGCAGCTATCGGCCACAAACAAACAGCACATGCGAGAGAAACAACAGGACCATTGTTGAGAAGATACGAACGTATATTGATGACACGCAGTCAAACTGGCCAGAATTACTCCCAAGTATTGCGTTCGCCATGAACACTTCAATTTGCACTGAGTCTACCCAATACAGTCCATATTATATTTTGTACGGAAGAGATTGCAGGACGCCGATCGATACCGTCTTGACCAAACCCACAAATTTTGGCCCAGATGTAAGACAGTATATCGACAAAGTCCACCAACAGTTAATGACAGCCAGAGAAATCGCCCATAAGAATATTTTAGATGCCCAGGAAAAATACAAAGTACAGCATGACAAGAAAGCCAAAGAAAAAAGATTTGAAGTCCGTGATAAAGTATGGCTCGACACCAAGAAGTTCCCAGTAGGATTGTCACCAAAACTTTGCAACCGATGGGATGGACCTTACTACATTACGGAAGATAGGGGGAACCATACATATATGTTGCGAAGATGTTCTGACAATGCACCAGTAAAGGTTCCGACGAATGGGAATAGACTTAAACCTTTTTACGACCCACAAGACCGACCGACAAATAACGACGGTGAAAATCAAGACGATGAACATGACGATATCCCAGTACAGCCTGACAATGTTGAAAATGACATTCAACCTCCCCAAATAGACGACACAAACGGGACAGCTGACGTACAATTAGACAACAATCAACACACAATTCCAAATGCTAAATTACAAGTGCATAACGACAATGATACAGTTCAGGTGAACAATGACGGTAACATTGACGATGATTTACACATGGTTGACAAAATTATTCGCACAAAACGTGAAAAAGGGAAGAGATTGTATTTCATTAAATGGCAGGGATTTAGCAATAAACACAATTCATGTTAACCAGAGGAAAATATTCCACAAGAGTTACAACAAGAATATTATGCACAAATTGCACAGCGTAAACGTAGAAGAAAACGTAGATATTAATTTTAATTCTCGAAATCAATAAAATCATTGCAAATATTACTGGCCAAAAATATTTGTAATGCTTGGTCTCACTAAGTCTGATCAACTTGGTGAGACGGTCAATTTTTTCTATACTGCAAAAACACCATTATTAACTAAATAAAGTTTTTTTAGTATATACAAAGTAAAACGTAACTCAGCATTATAACATAAAAAAAACAAAGTACAAAAATTTCATGATATTTACTCAAACAAGTTTTAAATTTTATTTCATATTGCTCAAACGTCGTAATCTTGGACCCTGTGTGTTTGCACAAGTTTATCGGGTCGTAACATTGGACAAAGAGCACATTTTTTTTTTAGATCGTACTTTTCATAGCATGATATCTTCAGGGTATAACAATGGTATAAACGCACATTACATGGGTCAGTGTTTTTGGATATTATATTTGGACACCGGAAATAGAAGTTGGACTCGTCACCCAAATTGTATTTCTCGGTTTCTTCTGTACAGGAGTGACGACCCTATGCAGAAGTTCAAATTATAATTTAAAACATAATATAAAGCGATTTGCTTATCAGTAAACCATTGTTTTCCTTGCATATTCTGTTTTTATGTTAGCGAAGCACTATATTTTTTTTAAAGTCTGACATTCCCACTACATAAGCTGTTTTCCCCCGAGTTTCCTTGAGACCACACCCAACCCCATACATAAATATTTGCCGAGTTTAAAATGTTCCCTTATGGATGGTTAAGCGGCCCTCTACCCGGTATAAAGTAACCTTGCATGTAAAGCATATGAAGTTAGTTCTAGTTAGTATTCGTATCCAACTTGCTGTAATAGTTATTACCATAGCTTCTGAGTTCCATAATTCCAGTTTTATAAAAGTTCAATTCGTCATATTTATATTTCTTCCGATGTCTTTTCAAGCGGCATAGATCTACATAACCTACTTTATTCGTTTCAAGGGGTTTAATTTGCAACGACATTGAGTGTTTTAAATGATTGCATTCAAAAGGATAATATATTAGTAATATGGAAGAATTCAATAATATAAAAGTGTTTTAAATATGATAAATGAAAAAAAAAGTTAATGTGATAAAAATAGTAATGTCGTATTCGTTGAAGATGATCCGTTGGACAAATGTTCCAAGAGTTTTCAACTGCGCAGTCATGCAAAGATTAGATTTCAAGTAATTTATAATTCGATGGTGTGTATATATATAAACAGTCCGACGTTCGGCATGAAAAGATTATTTCCAATGGATTACGTCCATGCATACAATGTTGATGTACATTTTATTTAATAAAATTGATATAAAATGGAACTTTTCTGAAGAACTATATGTTGTAATTGTCTTAATGAGTTATATTTCGTGCTGGATCAGACATTTAGATATGTGCGAGTGTTTTTCGCATGATATTTTAAGATTTAATTGTCGTTTCTCAGTTTTGAAAAGTTGACATTTTGTCTGCATTATTTGTATTTGCGCGCATGTATATATGTAAATATCTAACAAGTTCAATGACCTTTTTACAAGTTTTGATAAATGTATTTTTGCTGATTCGGAGAATCAGCTAAGAACGGAGGGGGTGATATGACCGTATCATTTTGCCCTTCCGTAAATTGAAATAGATTTTATATTTTAATTTAAGTTTAATTAATATTTTGTTCATTTCATTTTTCTTAACAATAAGTTTTGAAAATAATTATTGATTAGATGTTTATTTCATTCGTGTTTTGTCGATTTCATTTATTTATTTCATTTTAATAGACAAATCCTCGATTTCACTGTTACATGTATTTTACACAAGTATTGTTTATTTTGTTAAACCGTGAATATCTTTCGGATAAAATGTTTCAAAAGGTTATGTCACAATAACCTTTATTTAATTCGTTCAATTATCACTTATTGTTAATCTGTCAAACCGAAACGGACAATGTTTAAATAACGATTTTTTCTTAAGTAACGGATTATCCGACTTTTAGTCAAATTACACTTTTGGATAAAACTGTAAAAAGTAATTTTATTGGATAACCTAGTTTTCGCTCTTTCCTGTCAATCAATTTCTAATCTTTTCTAATCATTATTGTAATTTTTATGAAATATATTATTGTTAGATTATTGTTGACTGTTGAAATATACAGATGTGAAATAAAATATGGAAACTTTATTCAGCGACTTCGAATCTATGTGAAATACCAAGCTAGTTCCCCAGAAACAGAAACTGTGTGATTCGGGTACAAAAACATCCGGTCATAATATGATCAATTTTTCAGATTCCTCATGTATGGTATTGGAAATAAGTGTTAAGATAAGCTTCTGTTGTCCTCAGAAAACGAACGTAGGTGGAAATTACAATATACCGAAATATGTGGAAAAACTGAAATTGAACAAACAACCAATAAAATCTAACACAAAACCCAAATCCAGCTAAGGACAGGGCTTTGCAGGATGGAGATACTCAAAGTCATGTTCCTGTATGGTCTATTACTGTAACTACAGAAATGTCGCTAAAACTTTTCTTTTCTTTTCTTTTTTTTCTTCTTGACTAATGTATTACTTCTTATATCTTTAGTTATTATTTCATTTTTCGTCAGACATTTTATCAGTGTGGTTGCATTGAGTTTGGCTAATATGTTGCTGTGAAGTTAGCTGTATAATAGTAATGCAAAAATATATGGTGTGCAATGGTTACAATCGAACATGTACTAACAAAATAAAAATGTTATGGTATGCAACAATTAAAAGTTAAAATAAACAAAAGTAAAAATTAAGAACAATTGAAAATGATAAAAGGTAGGTTTAGTGCCCAAAGTTTCGGCCTTATGGTATTAACTAGGGACAATCGTAATTTTCTGTAGAAAGGTTCCAACTTTCATGCTTTGTTCGACTAGACAAAGTGTTACTTTAACATTCAAATGTTTGTTTTTGGATACTACTATAACTGAACAGTGAATTCGTTTTGTAAAAATAATTGTAAGGAACTAAACCAAATAAAGAAGAACTTGCGGATTTTATCCTTGTTATTGATATTCCTTCAACACGGTTTAGCCAGTCTTCAAATGTCCCCTCTCTTTTAATGTACAGAATGTGATTATACAGCCTGCTGTCTAATCTAGAGCTTTCAAAACATTTTCCCTCTAATATTAACTATAACTTATAATTAAACATTACATCATATGTCTAGAGTTCTAATCGATATATACCATACATCTCCTAAATACTCATTTATTACACTTTCATTGCAATTTATCACTATCAGTAGTACAAACACAGCTTTTAACATGATTTCTCTCCGGGTAAATTATTGAAGTCAATATTCCATAGGAATTACAAACAAACAAAAGCTAATGTTGATTTCCACTTTGATGGTTTTATTATTATAACCAAGTCAAAAGACGTGTTTCAATCTATTTATTTATTATATTACCAATGATTTGTAATGTGAAATGATAGAAACTGGATCATACAGACCTCGGAAACCAAGATGTAAAAGCAAAATTATATGAAAGATGTATGCCTTAATGAATTAAATTAAATATAATGCCAAATGCCATGAGGACAATACCAGGAAAAAAATATCTCAAACTTCTTCAGGGGAATAAAAAATATAACATTTACTGAAGAGGAAACAATTTTGTCATGATTTGTCACTGGAACAAAACCTGATCATACTTCACAAAAATAGGACACTAGTAGAGGAAAACAATAAAACCATCATATTCCGTCACAAGAATACAACAATATCGATGACAGACAAAAATACTAGTACATCATTCTTAGATGAGTGAAAACTCAAGTAAATACTCGTCTGCTGCAGACAAAGCAATATGGATATCAATAAAGAATCTAACGATGTGAAAACAATTCAATGTGAAAAAACAGTCATATCAGTGTAGCAAAAAACGAGTCGGGCTAATTCAGAACAACATGGATACACAAAACAGCATTAGACAGGAGCGTGAAAACCTTATCATTTGAGGACAGAGAATCCTAAGAATACCCATCTGCTTAATTAAAATCAATATGGAGGCACATATATAGCATCTTAGGATATATTCATCTTTCGAATCAGCTATGGACAGGTAGTCATATAAAAAACTGGATAAAATAAAAAACAATATTTTAAAGTACATGTATAAGAAAAAATGCGGTAACATAAACAAAACCCAATGAGAGCAGGTAAAAGAGGATGGAAGTAGCGACATAGATGTAGATACATTGATGTTCTTAGGACACATGCAGAGAGTTATTGCTTTGGAAAGGGTATATGCATGGGGATATTGCTGAGCCAAGAACATGGATGTCCTGAAGACACGGACACTGAGATATACTGATTTACCAAGGAATATAAATATGCCTTAAGAACACAGATATTGGTAGCCTTGGTAGCCTAAGTACATGGACGTCAAGATATCGCTAACTTAAGGGCACTAAAGTAGATATATTACTTAATAGTACCGATAATAACTAGTACAGTCATTGCAATGCAAAGTACATAAATTTTAAAACAACAACAACTATTTTCTTAATACAATTAACAAATATTGATAGATATTAAGACTAGTTTGAGTTTCTTCAGTTCTATGACTATTCAATAAAAAATACCGGTATTTTAAGAATATGTGCAGAGAGATATTCACTGGTACAAGAATAAATATGTTATTAGAGGATACTAGTCAATATAACTGAAAAGAGATACCGGTACTCTGCTGAGATGCTATTTAGGTCATGCCTACAATGTGGAGATGTTAGTCGGGTAAAAATATGCTAAGACACATATCTGTTCATGTTATCAATGTGTTAATTCTTGTCCTTTTAGTACTTAATAATAATAAATAATGAGGTCATTCGAGATGAAAAACAACAATTAAAGCGTTGTTCCGTTGCTCGCTTAACAACGTATTTGTACAGGCTTTGTATCATGTACATTAACTCCATATCCTTTCTTTGTTAATGTTAGAAATGTAGACATACTTGATGTCTTACCTCAGCAATGCTGAGATACATTTCAGGTCATTTTAACGAGGTGGAGATACTTGACTTCTTAGGACAGAAATGCCTAGATAACTTCAGGTCATGTCAGCATTGTAGAGATTATATGAATCTAACACCGATGAAAAGGCAAGATCAAGAAATCTCAGACACCCAAGGGTAAGATTTCAATATTTCTCTGACGAGGCTTGCCGAGTCAGAGAACCATTGAAATCTTACCCGAGGGTGTCTGAGATTTCTAAATCTTGCATTTTCAGCGGTGTTTTATTTATTTTCTCGCTTTTGTAATCACGAACTACGATTTATTTACCACCAAGCCGTACTTGACATCCGACGTTCCTAAGCGACGTCAATGACGTCTGAATACGTTGCTTGGTAATTTCTGTCTTGTTCCGGGGGGTACAAGACAAGGAAATCTCACACCGCTAAAATAGGAACTGTCCTGTCTCAAAAGTGAGAAAATAGTCGTCTAAGGATAAAAATACCTAAATACCTAACATATCATAGTAGTAATGTAGAAATACTGGTCGTCTAAGGACAGGAATGCTGCGATACCTATCAGGTAATGTCAGCAATGTAAAGATACCGAGCATCTTTGGACAGAAATACCTAGATACCTGTCAGGTCATTTCATCGAGGTAGATAGACTTGTCGTCTCAGGATAGAAATACCTAGATTACTATCAGCTCATGTAAGCAATGTAGAGATACTGGTTGTCTAATGACACAAATACCTAAATACATATCAGGTGAAACCAGCAATTTAGAGATTCAGGTCGTGTTGGGACAGAATTGCTTAGATACGTATCAGTTCATTCCCGCAATGTAGAGATACTGGTCGTCTCAGGACATAAAAACCTAGATACCTATCAGGTCATTCCCGCAATGCAGAGATACTGGTCGTCTCAGGACATAAATACCTAGATACCTATCAGGTCATCCTCGCATTGTAGAGATACTGGTAGTCTCAGGACATAAATACCTAGATACCTATCAGGACAGGCCAGCAATGTAGAGATACTGGTCGTCTAGGGACAGAAATACCTAGATACCTATAGCTATCAGGTCAGGCCAGCAATGTAGAGATACTGGTCGTCTCAGGACATAAATACCTAGATACCTATCAGGTCAGGCCAGCAATGTAGAAATACTGGTCGTCTAGGGACAGAAATACGTAATTCTGCGATGATTATCAGGTCATGCCAGCAAGGACTATTAGAGATAATAATCCTGTAAGGATAGAAAAGTTGGGATGCCTATCAAGTCATCAATGTAGAGATACTTGTCGTCCAAAGATAGAAATACATTGATACCTATTGGTTCGTGTAAGCAATCGGGGTTATAACAGATATGCACAAAGGTAAAACGACAGAGCAGATTCGAAACCATCATAGAAATTGTAAACCGCAATGATCCTAACTTGGTACAGGCATTTAAAAAGAAATAGTGGATTCAACCGGTTTTATGGCGCGCGAAACCTCCCCTTTCATTAGGGTTGGGTCTGGTAGCATATTATTAGCAATTGCTGTTGAAAGGCCGTAATCCGAAAAAACAAATGTTCATCCCAGTACAAAATATTAGTGAATCTTGAATCACAGTTCGGACCGAAACTTCAAATTTGTCTACAAAGGGACGAAATTGTTTAATCAGGAGATCATGGAGATACCTTTGTAGATATGCTTGCTGTCTACGGTTAGAAATACCTAGATACGTGTCAGGTTATACGAGCAATGTATAGATAATTATCGCCCTAGCACAGAAATATCTAGATATCTATCAGGTAATGTTAGAAATGTACAGATACTGGTCGCCGAAGGATAGATATGCCTAGATACCTTTCAGGTCATGTCAACAATTAGGGCAATAACAAAATCACCAAACACAATTATCAAGCAGAAATCCAAAAGGCAAAAAAGACAAAGCAGGTACCGCCGGAGAAATGTCAATCGCAAAAGTCCTGACTTGGTACAAGCATTGAGAAAATATTAGGTTAATCCGTTTTAATGGTGAGCGAAACGCCCTCTTCATTGCGACGGTGTCTGGTAGCATGTCAACAGTAATTTCTATTGAAAGATAGTTGGTTGAAAAGAAATGTTCATTCCAGTTCAAAGTAAATAATGGCTCACAATTCCTAACTAAACTTATGAAAGAACTGTTTTAATGATCGTATGAGGCGGAATATTTTGCAGCCGTGAAATGCGTTCATGGAGATGACTATGTAGGACATAAATGTTGAAATACTTATCATGCCATGCCAGCAGTGTAGCGATTCTTGTCGTCTAAGGACAGAAATGCTGAGATACTTATCTGGTCATGTGATAAAATGTGCAGACACTGAAAGATATGTTGAATTACCATGATATTATCTTAGCAATATAATAATACTAGTTGTCTAGTTACAGCTATATTGAAATACCTTTCAGGTTCTGTCAGCAATGTGGAGATATTAGTCATTAAAGGACAAACATTCTGAGATACTAATAAGAATATCTCAGCAATATAGAGACATTTTTCAAACTATGTAAACAATGCAGAAATACTAATTATGTTGAGAAACCAATCAGGTCATTTCATAAAGGTACGTTTATTTTATAAGTTAGGGTTTTTTTTAAGATGCCTAGGTAAGCGACTGCTGGTGGATTGTTTGTCCCCGATGGTATTCACCAACCCAGTAGCCAGTACTTAGGTGCTGGCCCGAAAACCGATTATATTTGAAAACTTACAATATCTAAATTTAGGAAAATTTTGTTAAAACCTAAGGAGTATCTCCCTCATGCTTAGCTCTGCCCTTGGATGATTTTGGCTTTTCTTTTTAGATTATATTGGTAATTAGTTCTCTATCGTATGTTTATTCTACGATAGGGAAACGGGACAGAGAAAGGGGAGGTTTGGGTACCCATAAACCGGTTTAACCCTACCGCTGGCTTTTGCTAGTGCCGGTACCAAGTCCGGCTGTCCCGAGTTCCTATCGTTGTTTATGTTTGTCTTTTGTATTTTTATTGTGGGTTTTTTTTTCTTGTGCAGTTCCTATTTACTTTCTGGCATGTGGCTATGTTTTTGGGCCATTGTAGGTGTTTCCTGTTATCTTTTTTATTCCATTCTATCAGCTTTTACATGTATTTCGGATGGATTCCAAAATGTTTTGACTTAATCTGCACTGAAGAAACATAAGTTATCAAAATGCGCATATGCAGAATTTAAATTCACAGCAACTTCGTTATTTTGGTATCTAGTTTTGTTAGCAATGAAGGGATTAATGCGGAAATTGTAGCGTTAAGTCAGAAATTTTGAGATACCTATCTAGTTATTTTAGAAATGCAGGGATACTAGGATTGTTAGGACAACAATACTGAGATAAATATCACGTTATGTATGCAATGTGAAGGTTAACATTTTAGTACCACACTATAACAGTTTTTATATGATAAGATATTTTCCATTTTACGGTTCTACAAAAGCATTGTTACCTTTATGTACTAATTATTTTTGTTTTAAAAATGGACCAATTATCTTGGGAAAACAATTTGAAAGTGTTTTCTAAATGAAGGAGATGCTTACAAGTAATTTGGAATCGGTATTCATTAGCTTAGGATAGAATACAGGTATTAAAGCGATGCTGTCAACATAAATTGGCTTCCACATATTAACCAGAGTAAAGTGTAATTAAAGCATGCGTAATAAGCTTGAGCAATGCAATATTAAGAATAAATAACAAAATATCGAAGTTACTGTAAATTTGGTTTTTGGTTTCCGTTGTTTTCTTATGGCAATTTCGACATCTTATGTTTCTTCAGTGCAGATCATATCAAAATATTTGGAAGACCGTAGACCAAAAATTTGTAGAAACTGATTGAGCACAAGTAACCAAAAAGACAGAAAGGAAAAGCTAAAAACAGGCGAGGACAGAGCTAGGCAAGGGGGAGAAGATTTAAGCAAATTTTGAAAAAAAAATATGTATACATTTATTGCAAATTTCTATGCAAAAATCGGTTTTCGAGTCAGCACCGAAGTACTGACTACAGGGTTGGGGAATACCCACGGGGACTAACAGTCCACCAGTAGAGACATCGACCCAGTGGTAATAAGTAACAAAATATCAAAATACTGTAAATTTGGTTTCTGTGCATGGCCATTTCGCCAGTTTATGTCGCCATTGCCGAATTATCAAATAAATTTCCTTTTTTTTTATTTTATCAATAAATTGCCGTGAAAAAAATATTTTGCATACAACTATATTTTTGTATAGGTGTCCGTAATTACCTCTATTTTTTGCTTGTGAAGGGACCAAGTCCAGATATCCTTTATTCCTATCGTTGTTTCCGTTTCTTTTGTCTTTTTGGGTGTTTTTTCTTGTGCAGTTCCCTTGTGAATGGTGGCATTTGATTTGGATTTTCAGCCATTGTATTCGTTTTCTTTTACATTTTCTTTTATAATTATACTTTGCTACAGATTGAAGGAAGGTTGAAACGCTATATTACTTCCCAAACTTCTTTGGGAGAGGAGATAATAAAAAGATATGAAGTAAATGCACGTGTAATATTTTATAGCAACTTTAATGTTGTATTCAAAAGTAAACAAGTACGTTTCTAAAATGTTTTGAATAAAACATTTCGTGCGGTTTTATGTATAATAGATACCCTTATCATATGACATTGAACGACTGAAAAATGTGGTCCAAATATGATTATAAATTCAAAATTATAAGATATCTCCTTTCTGACATAACGGAACAAGTACAGCTAGTGTGAAGAAAGGATTGTTTTAATGACCTTCATTGTCAGAACCTATAGAGTGGGCATAACAGATTTTTTTGTTATTATATAGACATAATACATGTCGTGATTTTAATCAGAAGATAATTTTCTACCAACATTCCTGGATACACAGCTGCAATATAATATCTTTGATGTAAAACAAGTACATTTCATTGTTAGAAATAATCAACTCTATTATTTGTTACTGAAATATGTTTCAATCTGATCACATTTGTTTGATTTATTCTGTGTTTACCACATCATTTCTGCGTGAGAAGGCATTCAAGCAAATAGACTGCATTGTCTATAGCCAACGGCAAGGAGATCAAAATAATTCTCTGTCCACTAGTCGGGGATTATAAAAAATCAATCATATATAGTATTGTGTCCACTCATCCTAATAATATTTAATGCAGTTTGTGCATTTGTGTGACTATGTAGACAACTAAAGAGAAATAGACAAAGCATTAAATTTACTAAAAATTGCAAACAAAATTAATAAAGTAGTATTACATAACCAACCCGTAAACTACTTTTTTGAAATACTAAACAACGGCAGTAGAATACCGAAGGAACAAAGAGGTGATATTCACAAAAATCGAAGTCCAAAGACAGGGCAAAAACGAGAACACAGAAAACAATGACGTTAGACACAAAAACAATGACGCCAGACAGACACAAAGCACAGAACCAGAAACCACAACATTCAGAACAAAGGCACTCACAGTGTGAACTCCAGTGAAACTAAGAGTGACATCAAATGAAGCATTCATTCTGTAACACTGTTATAAACTAGTGTTCTCTAGTACCTCACACGAACAGCTTTAAGTTAACTTTGTTGATACTTAAACTAGGTTAAACTTGAAATGTATTGAATACATGTAAATATTGGACTTAGTACCTGTTCTATGGAGCGTTTATGGCTACTCCAAGTTAACGGCTGAATCCCACTGTAAAAAAACAGAATTATTCAAGGACAATGGCAACATAGAAACAAAGATTAAGAAATATTACGTAAGTACAGCATTACAAAGAAAAATGGAGAAACACATATGTTGTTCAATTTGTTTAACCTAACAATGTATTTGTAGATATGTTATAACATGTACATTTACTCCATATACCTTTATTTGGTTTTGATGTATTGATGCTAAGTTCAGTGCTAATTGGAGTCAACCAACTGAGTACGTTATGAAAAGGAGAAACAACAATAAAGAATTAACTTATTTTAGAATAACAAAATATCGAAGTTGCTTTTAATTTAGTTTCTGCATTTGCATATTACGGCAACTTATGTCTCTTCAGTGCATATCAAATCAAGAAATTTGAAATAAATGTAAAAGCTAATAGAGCACAAAAATACCGAAGTTGTATAAAAAGCAGTGAATTTCGTTATATTGTACACGTGTTTCACGGAGTAACCTCTCATCAGTATCATTTGAATTAAATAATATGGAAAACCTTTATCAAAAGTAAGTGAGAACCGAACCGTCAGTCTAAAAAGAACAATCCAAGGACAATGGCAACGTCGGAAAAACAAAAAAACGAAGACATAACATGAGCATGACACAGAAAAGAAAATGAAGACACGCACATATACAAAAATGAACAACACGGACCCAATAAAAACCATGGGTGAGATCAGGTGCACCGGTAGAGTAAGCATCTCCTGCTTCTTATAAGACACCCGCCGTGTTGAACATGTCAACTCCGGTAGTAAAGTCAAATCCGGTAGAGGAAAAACAAACTTTACTGGCAAAGAGAAAGATCTGTTGTCATCTGGGAAACAGATATCTCATAGCGGTCCACAAGATCGTGATGTCGACCGTAAAACTTCTGTAGTGATGACCTCAAGTTATGGGCAACATACCCTTGCTTAAGTAGCCTATTTGTAAGCAACCGAGCTCTATCAAGGTAGTCACTGTATCGACCACAGGCCCTTGAGTAGCGAATGAGTTGGGAGATGTAAACTCCGTATGCTGGTGCTTTTGGAATGTTGCTACAAAGAAAGGGAAAGTTGACTATTGGAAAAGAGAAGTCATCACGTTTGTCATATAGCCTAGTTTGTAGTGTGCCTCTTTTGTCAATTTCAAGATGAAGGTCAAGGAACGAGGCTGATGTGGAAGTATCTGTAGTATCTTTAATTTCTAGCTCTTTTGGATAGATAAGATGAAGAAAATCACCAAAGCGAGGATTGTTTAGTGATAAAATATCATCTATAT